>JALRMF010000031.1:0-258827 GCA_026120015.1 Dendrostoma leiphaemia | reverse complement strand
GCAATATTAGTAAGTAATAAGGTATTATAAACTAAAAATGTTTAATAAAATATCTATAATTAATTATATTTATAAATAGCTTAGCAAACTTTATTAAAATTCTCTTAGGTAAGTTTAACCTAAGGAATAAAAGCTTTAGCTAAGTTTATTTAAAACTAGTTTTACTAAGCTTAGAATTTATTATATTATTAACTAAATGCTTTAATATTCTTAAGCTAAGAGCAATCTTAAGCAATATATTTTAAAATATTATAATTAAAGTAAAAGGCTTTTATTAAGCAAGACTAATTAGGGTTGTAAAGGTTTTAAGTAAAATTACTTTTCTAATTATTATAAGAATTGCGCAGTTTTGCCTCTGCCTATTGGGCTTATTATAGGCTAAGGGCCGTTATATTATCGCTTACTTTTTTAATAACTTTACTAAAAGCTTCTAAAGTTTTCTTATGCAAATATTTACTATTAAAAGTATTTAAATCTTTATTATTATTTATAATAATTAGTTGGCTAGTAAAGAAAGCATAGTTTTAGATTAAACTTAGAATATAATTAAGTTTGCAATTGTCTTTTACGCTTATACAACTAAAGAGTAGCATATTTTTAATATAAAGAATGTTTTTTATATAAGCCTTTAAGGAAAAGTTAACTTTACTATTGATTATATATTTTAAAACTTAGTTTATAAGTATATTTTGCAGTTTGGCGTTAATTGTTTTGTAGTAAAGTTTTTTAGCGTGCTATAAAAACTTGCTTAGGGGTTTGCTGTTTTATTGTTAAAATTTAATAACTTTTTTTATAATAGTGTAGTAAAGGTTTAAATTATTGCCTTTAGGAAAATATTTTAGAAACTTTTTAATTAAAGCCTCTTAGTTATTTTTGGTTTTATAGTTAACTTTTATTGCTTATTATTTTGCTATAAATCTATAAAAACCCTATTTAAAGATAAAGCATTTAATAACTTTTTTTTTATTAAACTAAATATTACAAAAGATAGTATATGTATTTACTAAGTTAATATAATCCTTAGCAGACTCTTAAGAACATTTAGCAAAGGTAGCTATTATATTATTTATTATATTTGGTTAATGCTTAAGCATATTAATAATAAGTTTAAAAAGAGTAAAAAAATAAAAATCAGCAAATAAAATAAAAATGTTAATTTTTAAAAAGTCAACAAAGTTATAATTAGATAGAGATAAGATAAGCAGTAATAATTAGAGGAAATAATATTAGGAACTTTGTGTAATAAGCTTAGTGGCTAGTAATATTTTAATAAGCAGAGATAAGATTAGAAATAATAGCTAAAAATTAAGGTTAATTAAAAGGTTAAATGTTATTAGTGAGTAGAAGTAAGTTTAATGGTTATAAGGTTGTATATAATAATAAATAAACGTTAAGTATTCTTGTTTTTTTATTAATTAGTTAATAGTATTATTGTTTTCTATCTGCATTCTTTAATAAGTGTAGGGGTAAGATGTTTATTTGTTTTTTATTGTTTTTAAAGCTTGCTGTTTAATAGGGGGTGGTAGGTGCTATAGGCTAGTGACTTACTCTGCCTAGCTAATTTAAAAAAACCTAACACCTTAAACATATAAAATTTTAGCAGGAGAATGAGGTAGAGGTCTTATATTACTAGAAAATGCAAATAAAAGAGCGCGATTTAACTTAGCAATTTTAAGCAGGCAGTACTATAGGCTTAGTACAAGAGTAATATTGTACTTTAAATGCCTTAGAGCGTTTTAATGCTGTCTTTAGGCGAATTTCTAAACTTAGGCAATTTCAAAAGCAGTTTTCTAATCTCTAAAGCTAATAATATAATTAATATTTTAAGATAAGTTGGCATAGGCAATTAATAAAAGCACTAATATTAGTTTTAAAACGATTTTTAAACTTTAGCAATTTTAAAGGCTATTTATAATTCCCCAATGCTAATACAATGCTAATATTATGCAATAATTAGACTTAGGCGTTTTTAAGCAGGTTTAATATTGCTATTAGAATAATTTTCAACCTTTAGCAATTTTAAAAGCTATTAAGGCTTGTTATAAAACTAATGTTATATTTATATTTGCTAATGCTAGCAAGTGTTGCTGACTTTGTGCTTATAATATTATTATTAAAATGATTTTTAGTTTTTTGTAATTTTAAAAGCTGCTTAAAGCATTGGCGTAATTAATATAACGGCAATAAATACAGATGTTTAAGGATATTAGTAGGCTTATATTCTTAATAGTGCTTTTAAGATAATTTCTAAACTTTAGTAATTTTAATAATAGTTTAGTTATTAGCTAAGGTTAATAGTAAAGCAATGTTATATAATGCTAGCTTAGTAATTTAATAAGTTTTAGCTATTTAGCAATAAGTATTAAGGTTGCAAGCGGATTAAGTTTTAATTATAACCGCTAGTGTTTTGATATTATAATTAGCAGTAATTGTAATAATAGTATTAAAGTTTATATATATTATAAGTTTTATAATTTTAAAATAAACATTGTAGGGTTTAAAGAGGCAATGTTATTTTTAGTATAAAGAGTTTTAAGTTACTAAATAGCTATAATGTTTAAAGGGGTAGTAAGGTTAGCGGGTAATAAGGTTTCTTAGCGATAATTATTATAAATTTTTAAAAGAAAAGTAGGGTAGTATTAAAGCGTCTTTTTGCTTTAGTGCAATAAGAGAATAAATTTTAAATTAGTTTTAAATAAATTAGTTGGTTATAGTAGTAGTAGTAAGGTTTGCGTAAATACGTTAGATAGCTTCTAGCTATTATATAATAGTGGTGGCTTTTAAAATAGATGTAACAGTAGTAGAAAAGTTAGTAAAGGGTATTAAAAACACAGGTTAACAATATAAAAAGTAGTATTCTTTGTTATTTCTGCACAAATTACTATAAAAACAAGGAAATAAGGCAATTGTAAAAATAAATTGATTTTGCTAATTGTAGGTCGTCTAACTAAAATCCTTTATAACGTTATTCCGCCCCGCTGAAACTGGGCTTTAACCCCTAAAGCTGCTGACTAATCGAATGCCCAGCCTATACCCGTTCGTCAACTGTTCGTCTCGACATGGGTTGGTTGCTTCGCCACTGAAACCCATGAATTAACTTTATCACGTTTATCTTTGTCCGCTTTTCAGGCATGCTCGAGGCTTCCTCAGGTCAATCGTCGGTAGCCTCTTCTACTTCTGCTTGGACTATGGAAGATGACGCTCTAAGGACCTTTTAGAGTACCCCGAGCCCGAGGGCTCACACTGGATGCTGAATATAAGTATACGCGATACGTCAGGTATTCAATTGGTCCCTCCCCCCATACCGAAACAAAAATCACCATCTTGTGGAAATTTGAGTATCTACATGTTTGGAGGGAAATGCCCGCCACATGAAAGACATGGATCACATCAGCATGCTGGTGACCGTATGGCTGAAGACATGTTGTAAGAGCCACCTGGGTGCGGGAACGCGCACGCAGAGAGAGCTCTTCTGGCAGAACGCGTCAAGTTGCTGATTAGCAATTCAAGTTTGCTGAATACGAGGGCTCTCGATGCTAAAGAAATTGCACTGGATACTAAATGAGGCTCTGTGGACGATCTCCACGTCCGCCGTCCCTCAGCCAAGATCCGCCTCGAATGCTCCACCGCTGGAGCGTTCAAGGGCCCAGTTCGATTACGAGTCCATATGTATGACTTCATGAAACGATATATGACATGATGATACTCGAACCCCCCCCCCCTCCCTCCTAAAGTTCATCATCAATGACCTCACGCCATTCTTCTCCTCCCCGCGGCCCTAGATGAAGACCTTTGGTTAGCAACCATCAGTGGCCCTCATGTGCCATCTTGCTGGCCGCGCCGCGGTCGGACTCACCTTGGCCTACGGTTACGTATATACAAGCCACCAAGCTGTACAAAGATTCCGAAGATGCCAAAGACGATTGTCAAGACTGCGTTCAGGTCCGGCACCCAAGGTTGGCCCGCAGCTGACAGATGATCGTGGTATGTAGTCTCAGATGTCTCTCGGGTGGAGGCATGTTTAAGGCACCCATGGAAGCGGCAAGGTCCCAAAGTGATTTTCACGGAAGAGCTATGAACATATAATGAAGAGGTCTTGAGGGAAAGGCGTGTATCAAGTGGGCACGTCGAAGCGAGAAGCAGAGTAATGACTGGACAGATACAAGTTTGCATCGTGTGGTCCTAGTTTGTGGTCAGGAATAATTATGGAGATGGGAAGAAAGGGCAGGATCGGAGCCCGTAAAAGAACCCCTAGGAACACAATGAATGCGAGGATGAGGTATCAAACCAAGAAGTGGGCACCCTTCGAATTATGAGAGGCGAGGCGAATTGTTGTTGCTCCCTACCTACAACACAAGATTACGCCAACAAGAATTCGATTGCTGTGCTTATCGGATGAATTCCCTGTGCTTGTCGCTATATATCTTAAAATATCTTCTAACCTTAATTGAGTGATTGTAAAAAAAAAAAAACCCCACAGTCTTTTATCAAGTATATTATTTTCTATATAATAAATATTCTTTTATAATAGATATTTTTTTAATTTTCCTTAGTAAGTATTTTGCTATAAAAACCATTATTCTTGAAGATTTTAAGAATATCAGGGTTAGGGTTAAAGCCAACTTTACTTCCCATTATCTTGCTTGACTTAGGAAATAAGATTTAATTAAAAAAAATACTATTGAAACCAGCGACCTTGGTTCTATAGTTCTATGACTTTAAACTTCTCAAAGTAATTTCTTTCAACGGCGGACATAGGGAAAGAATCTGATAAGCACAGGAATCGAAATCCTGCCGAGATTACGCGCCCTGGGAATAGCTTGAGTGTATGGATGAGACACCATGATCCAGACTCTATACCAACCCTGCTGACTTTACACGATATGAATTGGTAGTCCCTTTACCTCTCATCGCCATTGTATACTCAGCTCTTCTTGTAAAAGTGTGGCACGGATCTTGGGGTTGTGGTCTGTAAGAATAAAATTGTGGAATTACCGAGTTTCAACGATTGAGTGTCAAGTCAAGCCGTTCAACTTACAACAACTTATGGATGTTGTGCCGGGCACCCGCCGACACCAATTCGAACACTGTGCTTATCGGATCATTTCACTATGCGCACCCTATTGCGCCATTGAAAGAAATCTGAGATATATTTTTAAATTTGTAAACTATTAAACCAAATATTTCAAACTTAAGTGTATTTTTTATTAGTTTTTATTCTTTTATTTGCGGAAGATATTATAAAGTGAAAAATGGGAAGTTAGGGTTAGGGTTATTCTTATAGTTTCTGCGTTTTCTTGGTAAGCTATTTAATTTCAAGCTTAAAAAATATATATTTGAAAGAAAATAGCTTTTACAGCTATAATAAATTTTGTTTTAGTAGTTTTAAAGCTTATTTTAGTAAAGACTTCTAAAAACGTTTAAAATACACAGTGAAATGATCCGATAAGCACATTGATCGAATCCGTGCCGGGCACCCGCGACCACCAAATGGCGCCTGCCACTGACAATACGAAACCCACAACTGCAAGACTCCCACGACAGTCGATGTGAGACCAAAAAAGATTGCTAGAGCAAATGCTGCCACAGTAACCCAGTACGTATGCCTGGCGGCCCTCCGTCTCTCGGCCCATCTTCCAACAGCTGAGCTGGGCGTGGGCTCTTCTGCCTCCTCGTAGAGCGCATACAGTCGCGAGGCCCAGTGCGGATAGCGCTCATAGAGATCGTAACTGCTCGCGAGAGGCTGGTAGTACGCGTCTGTGGCCAGCGTGGTGTCGAAAGGTGCGGCGAGCCTCGGGTCCAGTCTGGCCGTCTTCGCGGGCCACGTCCATCCAGACCATTTATAATGCGGTTTGATTTGCGATTTCAACCATTGCCGATCTCTTGGTGGGAAGAGCAGCGGAAACGTCATGAGGGTCTCGGTGAGAAATCGGGGCGTGAAGCAGCCCCTGGTCCCCGTCAGCCTCGCTGCCTGTCGAGGTCGGCTCTCCTCCCAGATTTGGAGTTGGGGAGTTGCTCACTGTTTCAAACAATCTGCCAGGTCAGTCCCGGACCCGTCGATGGCGGTCTGCGAGAGCTCTAGATACGACGCGAGCTCGAAGATCCGAAGCGTCTTTCCCTCCAAGCACAGATGATCGGGCAGGTGTTTCGTCCACACGATCTCCACCTTGGCGCAGTCGCAGAGGTACTTGGCGCGTAGCTTGCCTGGTTGTATCTGGTTCGAGGCAGCCGGTATCGAACCAGATGCCGCCCGGTGTGGCGGACGGGGTCGAGGAAGAGAGGACTCGATGATGCTCTGCAAGGACTGCGAATCTTCCCAGATGGTCAGAGAATGGCCCGAGACCGCGTTCGACTTCATGGCCAGATCCGTTGCCAGCATGACGAGGACGCCTTTGGCAAGAGCACGGTCGACATCGAATGCTGCACCAAAAATCTTTGCCTTGACGCTTTCAGACCTCGGGGGCACAAGAATGTCTTTGACAACGATGTCACCGCGAGACTCTTTTTCAGCTAAGCCTCCAGCGGCAAATTGTTTTTGTATCTCTGCGACGGCCTCCTTCAGGATATGCTTGGGGACTTTTGCATTACTTTTCAGCAAGCCGATAATGAATAAGAGTTCTTCAAGTGGATACAGGCCTTGGTCTTGACAGAAATGCAGATAGGCGTCGAACTGCCTCGACGCGTACTCGTCCAGCTCAATTCCCCAAAGCGCTTGCACGAGACTCCGCGTCGGCTCCATGGTTGTGATGGCTGCCAAGTTCTCATAGAGACAAAAGTGTCCGACTGACTGTCCGCGGAAGTGTTCGTTCATACAGAAGGGGGGGGGGGGCGGAGATCAAATTCCAAAAATATCTGCATGGAGAAAGCGGGAGTTGCCTGTCAGCCTGTTCAGCTCGTACCTAGGTAGCCAGCCTTGTTGCGCCCGGATAGGAAAGGGGTCGCGAGTCCCCAGCAGGGCGCGATTTGGGCAGATTGTGGCTGCAACCTTATTATGATCATGCGGTTGCGCAATTGGTGGTGAAAGCGCCGTGGGGGTGGTAGCGAGGCCTCCCCCGTAAGCCGCCATTCCTGAGATGGGCCCTGGGCCGCATCTGCATTCACTTCAGAGCCTCAGAAACTCAGCGGTAATTTCCATATCATCTGAATGATGGGAGCATCCCTCAGCTGAAGCAGCCTGGGCTGCCATCCACCCGGCTGCAGTGTCGCCGCCGACGGCTCGATGGAGCAACAAGTCCAGACCGCCACTGTCGCCGGTATACGGATAGAGGGCGTGCCTTCTGATGCTTCTGCTTTGGAGGTTCTCCGAAAGGTGTTCAGGCGGCCAAACGTCCAGAGAAGACCGACGTCCCGGCCCAAGGCAGAGTATGACGTTCAAGTCACCGCGAATGTGCGCGCAGACGGGCCCGAGGCACCGGAGATCGTCTCTTCGTCACACGGCAGGAATCTGGCTGGCAGGTCTGGTCAGGATCCAGCAGAGGGTGCACCTCAGCTGTCCAAAAAGCCCAACTCGACAGATGCGCAGTCCAAGCCTGCTGCTGTAGATGGACAGGCTGGCGTGGCACCAGCACAGTCGTCCGCAGCGAGCCCTGGCCCACCGGCCGAACAGGCTCCGTTGGACCTCGACGCAAACACTGGTTATCATGCGGTGCCCGATCTGTTGACAAAGAAGGACAGACTCCGTCGGATATTGGAGCGTGTGAACTGGGCCAGACTGCGACAGGACGAGGTGCAAGAGGTGGCTACGTTTCAGAATCTCCCAGAGGCAGAGGCAAAATTCCAGGAATTCGAGTCCTTCATACGAGCCGAGGGCAGGCATCTAGGACTGACAGGCGGCTGCAAACCTTTCGGGAGGGTCTTGATTCAGGGCAACAAACCAGGCGTCGAGCCGTGCCCCTACATACTCTTCACCAACTTCCGCACCGAGCAAGATGTTCGGGCGTATCATGCGGCCCTCTCCAAGAGAAAAGTCAGGAGCCAGTACTACCCGCCGCTGCGTCTCTGCTACGAGTTACAGAAGCTCAGATACAATGCGGCACCCGTCAGCAGCGTCCATGTCGAGGGGGCGGTCGGCGATACGCTTTGCGGCAAGACGGCCGTCATCGAGACTGGGGAGACAAGGCGGCTTGTCACGATAGGGGGAATCATTCGAGTTGATAAGAGGCTGTATGCCATGACGGCCGGGCACTCCCCGAGTCCCGGCGATGGCCTCGTGGATTCCCCGTCGCCAGAGACTGTATCGTCTCTTGAGGACCCGTTTGACGATTCAGAATACGAGGACGGCATAGAATCAGCACTGATACTTGGTGGGTCAAGCACAGCGAACTGAGGCCAGATATCAACCTGATCGAGGACTCGGGGGGGGGGGAGCATCCTCAGGCTGCGTCCAAAGACGCCCCGATAAAGTTTCGTGGATCGAGCATGGAGGGAGATGACTGGTCGCATCACCTAATCGATGATCCCCTGTTGGCTCTACCCAACGCGTTTCCAGGCATCGATGGTCTTTCGGCGAGCTACATGACACGTCCCGCGAGCCAGCCCGTATCGGGCCTTGTCTGGCTTCTCGCCGGGGTCAGTGGCTTCCGCGTTGTCCAGATGCTCCGTTGCTCCCGAGCACTGTGGCCTTTCCGTTGCCACCAGGCAACTGGATCAACGCCTGGAAGGCAAGTCCCGGGGCCCCCAAATACTTACAAGGTTGTATTCTAGCTGTTCCTGGCTGACTGGAGGAAGCTAGGTCTCACTCGGTCACATTCCGGTTCCGGATTCTCAATCACACCCCTCAACATCTCTGCGGCAGGGCGACTCTGGCTCCTGGGTGATCGATCGCACCCACGGAACAGTCTTTGGCCATGTGATCGCTAGCACCGATGCTGCTGCGTTCCTGGTCCCGCTGAAAGATACCCTTGGATCGATCTCGCAAGGTGCAAAGCTCAAAGGCACCGGGGAAATCATTTCCCTTCCTCCCGCTTTTGACACGTTGGCAAGCCTCGCTCATGCGCATCACACCGCTTCCACGGGGAAGGACTGGAGAGATCACGCTGATCTCGCCAAGCTGTTTGCCTCGCGGGCGCTGATGCCATCCACATTATCTCAGTCTCGGGCCTCGGACAGTGCGCAGCTGGTTTCCGCGTGTCTGAGGTCGAATCAGGATTTCGAAACAACCGTCAAGTCGCTTTTCCAAGATTTACTGATGCGGACTGGGTCCGACCTGAAGGCGGGTCTGGCCTCGATATGGAGTGATGGGCAGATAGGGCCCCTTCTGGACTCAGTCGGAGGCTGTACACCAACTGAAAGAGAAGCCGCAAGACGTGCGATACTAGCCTGACCGTCAGTCTCAGGATTTCGTCTCCGGAAATTTCAACGTCGTTGCAGCGACTGTCAGGCTCTGTTGGGGACTCGGGAATTGGTCATCCCACTATTGCTTGGAAGGCTATGCGGACGTCCAAGGCCGTCAACGACGTGGAGTCGGGGATCCAGTCCTCTGAACTCCAGAAGATGACTGGGGCACTACCAAGTTCCTCTGATGCGACGGCCAATCACAGCGAAGCAGCGGTTCATGAAATGCTGAACGAGATCCCACGACTGGTACAATCTGTCAAGCAGCTGGAGAAGCGCATACCGCTCGTGGGCGAGACACACGACCCTCTTCCCCAAGGTCAAGGCTTGACCACTCGAGCCCAAGAAACGCCGTCCCTTGACATGAGACGGGAGCCAAGGATCTGCGGTGTACCGACGCGGAAATGCTTCGCACCCGTGTACGCCGTCGTTGCTGTCCTCTGCGGCGCCGTGGCCGTCCTCGGGGCTTTCCTCGGCATCGAGGTCCGACAGAATAACAGCCTCGAAGCGCAGCTCGCCAGATTCGTCGACGATACTCCGACTTGCCTGACTACCGTCACCGCGATAACGTGTCTGGCGACGGCTCCGCCGACAGCGACGACGAGTACCACAACACCCTCCGCGAGCGCCACGGCCATCCCGACTGGCAGCAGTGGGCTCTCAACAGGTGCAATAACCGGTATCGTTGTTGGCGTTCTTCTAGGTTCGATTATGTGTGCTGTATCTGTCTTTTTTTTTTTTTTTTTTTTTCATCATGCGCAGGAGGAGAGCCCGAGTCACGTATACTCCATCTACGGCTGGGGAGCACTGGGACGAGACAACGATCGGATACGATGGACGAATGGGTCAGCACTTGAACCCAAAGGGTCCAGCCGAGTTGCCGTCGTATGCAAGTGCGAGTGGGCCCGTGGAAATTGGGCCGTCTGAACACATACCCCGGTCACAAGGCCCGTCTTCAAATATCGCCACGTTGGCTGAGACGCATCCTCTGCATCGACGTCGGTCGGCGAGAGTGGCAGATGTATCAGCAACACCGGATCCGGTTCTGAGCTATTGGATGGCCAGGGGTTTCGACAGCGACACAGAAAAAGAAGAGTGTGTGGGTTGTTGACACTGTTATATACCTTCAACTTTTGGATTTACATTTAATCAACATAAAACACATTAGAAAAATTTAAGAGATTTATAAAGTATATAATTAGTATTATAACAGCTCATAAGCTTGATTCAAAAAAGCATTTTTTTTATTATAAATAACAAATTTATAGAGAGAGAGACTTTGAGAGTTGGAACAAACCTTAGAGCGTTGTAAATGTATTACATATATATACCTATGAGACCTCCCATCCATGGATGCCACCTAGGTACATCTGGTGACAATGTGCTAGAAACACTTGACCTGTCAACCCCCCAGTCAGGCATCATGGACGTCTGGGACTCTCTGACCAGATACTTTACGCTTTGACTAGTGTAAGGATTTTCAGGCGTTAATTGAGGAAAAAGTAACGCCCTGGCATCATGTCTTCGCCAAGATACACTGCGGGAAGCCTGGAAAGGCCGAATGTCCCCGATCGAGCAGCCCACGATCTCTGGTCTGCCAGAACGTCACCATTATGTTCATCACTTCCTGTGCTGTCAAGATCGGTGTCGACCATTGCCAAAGAGGTGAAGACAGGACTCTAGCGTGACGCGGTGCGTGAGCGATCACTATGTAGCCAATAAACATCCCATGTTCTCCAGCTGGAGGGCATGTGACAATCACCACTGTCTTCTTCTCTTTCTTCCGCTTCGCACGCCTCGTCAATCTTTCCGATGATCGATCTCTTCCATGATTTGCTCGCCGCTGCCCAAGTAGATGGGAACACAATCAGCCATGCACACCATATATTCTCTTACTGCCGTGGTCACGGCATTCGTTCTGTCTCCGATCGCCTCAGCAGGCCCTGTCAACACGCCAGATATCTTGGACGATCCACCGTTCCAAGTGATGAACGCCACCGGTCCTTTCAGGGGCGATCCGAACGCGTTCCAATACTGTCTGTACGGCGGTGGCGACCTCAGCCACGACTACGCCGACGCCGACTGGGTCGAAATATACATCAGAAAGTGGGATCCGAAATTTGACAGCATCACGCAGGAATGCGCGAGTGATTTCTGGAAGCAGCTCAAGAATGGTGCGTCTCCGGCTGCTGTCTTGCTGGGTGCTCGGCCGAACGCTGTGTCCTGTCCTTGCTGCACGTCGAGTTGCCTTGGGGGAGGGGGGGGGGGCGCGCCCGGACACTTTGCTAACACGCAAGGAATTAGACTGCTTCTGCGAGGTCAACAACTTCAAGTGCGACGTTATCAAGTCGGGCCAGGACGCGGGCGTCAAGATGACGTTCGCCCTCAAGAAACTCAAAATTGGCCACCCAAACCCAGACCAGTACGTCGTTCCCATGCTGTTTTTGCGTCTTCGTCTCCGAGGCCAGATGGACAGGATCACCAGAAGACGCACTTGATCCTCAAAGTTTACCCCCGCGGTTGTGCAGCCCATGAGATGGCTAGACGATTTGCATTTCTTGGCCCGTTGCTCGTTGCGACAGAGAGAAGGGAGACCTGACATTTCTCATAGTCGGCGCGGCACCATCCAAAGAACTTTCCGCTGGACCTCGACGTTCAACCCAGGTCATCCAGCTCCCGATGGCGACACTAGCATCCTGAAGTGCTGGCCATTAGGGTACGACCCACCAGAGTAGTTATCCTAACGGTGGACGGCCCACCACCCACGATCCTTCTCGGGGTTCAGTTTTCTGTCGCGTGGGGCTTTTCGGCTGCCCGCTCTCGTCATGTTGGAATGTCGATGATGCAGAATGCTGGTGAAGTGCTTATATGGCACCAAGATGGGTTGGAGAAGAACAAGGTTGGAAAGTCTGTGCTTCTCTCACCAGTCCCAGTATCGAGACCGCAGTGCAAGGAAGTACCTATGCATCTAGGTACCTAGGTAATCACATAGTACTATCTAGGTGTCCTGTATGGTTGACAGAATGGCAACAATGTAGCACCAAGCGCCACGCGGACAATACGGAACCTTGTCAATATCTGCTGATTAGATGCGGACGTGGCTGTCTCAAAGTAGCAATCTAGAATGTACCAAAGCACCTGGGCACGTCCGCTCCTGGCCACTGACACTGAACGGTCTGTTGTGATGACTTGATGTGTCTACCTAGGTAAGCCAACGTTTCTTCGACTCGAACAAACTCTGTGGCCTATTTCTTGCACAAGTGTCGTAACCGTGCCAACTCGGGCAGGTTTGACGTTGCTTCATGTCATGACGGTTGTTGCGTTGTGGCGGACAAGCCTCTTCGAAAACGCCCGCCACATGCAGAAGTCCTTAGCGATGTCTTGCCACATCATTGGTTCCTTCACCGCATCTCGGTCTCGAGAGAGAGAGCTACCTATTTAAGTACCTAGGTAGGCATGGGTGGATGACACTCAGAATGCTCATGGGAGCTTCTGCTGGCTGCGTTGGCAAAGGCGGAGGGGGCCTGAAAGTTTTCCCTCTTGACAACAACGACAGCATCATGTCATCATCATGGTCGAACAATACGAAGCATTTAGTCCCCATCTAAAATAGTGGTAGCTTGGATTACCTAGTCCCACTCGACCTCCCGTGCATACCACCCGCTCCCATGTTTCGTGAGCTCACCCACCGATATTGATGCAGCTTCAGGATCCGGACTCGCAAGCACCGCACAATGTATGATATTGCAAGCAAATGTGGTCACTGTATTATCGGAAAGGACGGCTTGAGGCTGTGTTCTCAATAGATGGACTTTTGCACCGGAGCAGCCAGGATAGCTTTCCCTCCGGGGCCGCACAAAACATCATTTCCAGGAGCTCTGGGCCGGTCCCTCTAGAGCTCATCGCCATTTTAGCACATCACAAGCCAGGCCAATAGCTTCCACGAACACGCGCAGATCATACTAGCATGTGACTCTAGAAATATAAACCCGGGGTCCGCTCGGTCGTTCCTTCTGTTCACCCACACCTACCCCATGCACACATGGTCCCTCCGCTCCAGTGCTCATTTGATGATCGTCTTGCAACGTCAGAACCGCTGCAAGCCTCCACAAGACTCCACCATACTTCATCCTGCCCGCTTCACCATATACCCCTAACCATAGTGACCAACTTTGCTGCCATGTTTGCCATCCTTCTTCTCGCCGCGCTGCTGGGCGCCGTCGGCGTCCATGCCGCCGCCAAAAACACACCAGGCACGATCGGGAGGCGAAACACCAGGAACTATACGATGGTGGACATTGTGTGGGATGTCCAGATCAACGATACTCGTGAGCCCATAGACACAATCCCCCCTCCCTCCCCCCCCCCAAAATCCCATAGAGCTGCTTGTTGGAGGCAGCAACATTGAGAGCTCCTGCCCCGCCCAGAAAGACACACACGGCAAAGCGAGAGAACGCAGTCCCAGCTGACATTGGCTCTCTCTCTCTCTCTCACTCTCACAAGACACCACTACCGTCACCGGAACGGTCCAGGACGTACTCCGCCGCATCGAGGAGGTCGACCCGGCGGCCGCCGCCGACATCATCGCCAGGGCGTCGGTCTTTGCCGCAGAGCAGCACGGGTCCGGCGCGGCGGCAGCAGGCCAAAGACCCAACCCCGCGCTGGGGGGAGGAGAACTCTCCGCGAGCGACCTTTACGAGGAGCCCACGGACCAGGTGTGTCCCCTGGAGGACAGGCAGAGCGCCGAGGATACCAACGCGATATGGCAAGGCATCTACTACCTCGACACCGTCGAGGGCAAGCCCCAGCTCTCGCCGGGGCCCGGGGAGTGCGGGCAGGTCAGCTGTTCGTTCAAGTCTGCCATCGTGTGGTGCAACGATGTAAGACCCTGTCTCACCCTCCCCCCTGTTTCTTTTTCTTCCCTTATTTATGGCTTATTATTTTTCCTTCTTTTTTTCCCTTCTCCTCCTGCCCGCCTTCTTGGTCAAACCGCGGGTGCTCCGCTCCCTCGTCGTGTTGTCGCCGGGATGGGGAGAACAGAAACATCATGTCTCAAAGAGCCATTTGCTGACCGACGCGGGGTGTCCTGTCTATGTGGTGTGTAGAACAACGAAGAGAAGATCCTCGATACCTATTCCAAAATCGCCGACGGTGCGGCTCGCGTCGCTAGGGACTGTCGCAACCCAGCCGCCATCAACGGCCGACAGAACTATAAAGGCGGTTGGGCGGTCGAAATTTTCAAGCCCGAGCAAAAGTGCTGAGGCGTCAGTCCCTGCGCCGCATCTATTCTTGTTGAGGTGGGAAGGCTTTCCTTTATCTGGAGGAACCGTTAGATTTCTGTGTGAATGGTATGGTCACTTGGAGGTTCGGCGCAAACTGTAAGATACCTGATGTTGAAGTTGGACAAGAAGGCAGAACAATGGTCGATTCATGTCCTTTGCGCTGTTATAGGGATGCTCAAATATCGTACATATCCCGTCTGTGCAGTATTTTCGTAGGTAATTTACTTTTAGGAAATCCAATACCTAGGTACTGTACAAGCTGAACGGAAATGATTTGAGGTTAGGGCTCACAGAGCCCCAATCCTAAAATTTACCTGGGTACTGAATTCTGATAAGAACTTGATGAGGTTGGTAATAGTGTCGTTTCTGTCCTGATTGGGTAATTGACCGGGGAGGGATTCTTGCGGTGCATTTCTGTAGTATACGTTCAAATTCTGTACATGTACAGAATTGTTCTATACAAAAAAAACACAGTACTTGTACTTTGTACAGAAATGGTGCACATCGATCGCTACGCTGTTAACCTGAATGCGCACAGAGGTTTGCTGGCCGCCATCCCACACAGAGGCGTATCAAGTGCGGGTCTTCACGTTGAGCACTAAAGCGGAAGCGCAGCAGTACAGAGTTGGTGCGGAGTTGAACAAGTATTCGTTACTTGCTCGAAAAATCAATACCGCCCGCAATGAATCATGAATACCTCCCGCGAGCCCGGCCACGCTTCTGTCTATGCTGTCAAGAAGTGAAAAACAAAGCACCGAGGACATGAATTCAAACTCCGTTTTGCCGCTGTCTCGCGCCCGGTGAACAAGATCGGCCCACCGGCCTCACCAGGCAGACACACCTACATTTTGCGCCAACACCCATCAGCCATGCCTTGCTACTTGCTGATTCCCCTCTCGGATCCCTCTCCAAGTTCAGAATACAGGGCTGCTGCTGCTGACCCGTGCTCACGGGATTCTTCGAACATCGCACGCTCAGTCGTCGTCAAAAATCTGCAACGTATTCTGCAATATCGTATCGACAACCTTGCACTGGAAGCCCGAGTCCGCGATGTTGCCCTTCTGCGCGCCGCCCATGAGTGTCGGCCCGAAGACGATGGCCAGGTTCTGGCTCGTCATGCGGTTCGAGCCCGAGTTCTCCACGACGCGGTGGAGGTGCAGCATGATCGCGCGGAGGGTGGCGTAGTTGGGATCGGGGAGGTTGTTGATGGTGGCGTGGAGGGAGTCGCGACGGACAACGTCGTCATCATGTTCTGAAGTCGGCGGGTCAGCATGGAGAGTAGCGGAGTCGGCCCCGGAAGAATGAAGAACATTGTACTTACTGGCTGCCTCTATGAAGTTTTCGTAGTACTCCCTCGTCAGCAGCGGGTCGGGCAGGTCCCGGAAGAACTGCTTCAGGAGACCAGCCACACTGTTGACGTCGTGGAAGAAGTTCTCCGGGTTTCTGAAGTCGAGTTCGGGTGATGTCGTGTCTGTCGCACACATTAGTAAGTCTCGCACTCTTCTCCAGCATCCTGTGACTACTCACCCGTGTCAAACATGCTCTTCAGCTTGTTGACATGCGGCAGCGACCCTGACAGCCGATAGATACCCTCGACGGTCAACCCAAACAGATCGACAGCCTGGATACATTGATAGACAACCATTGGCACTGCCAGCCCGTCCCTCTCATAGAGCCTACTAAGCGAAACACCAAAGACGGGCCGCGATGGCTCCTGTACCGGTGCCGTTGAGCCTTGTGTTGGGTAGTGCGGTGCCTGCTGTTCTCTGGCGGGACTATCATTTGAAAACTGTGGCGCTTGTGACGGTTCTTGGAACGACAGTGCCCCGAGCTGCGGTGGGCCCGATGCGCCGCCGGGTCCCCCCATGCCGCTATAGCGTGAGTTGGCACTGCCCTGCTGCATCGCCAGCAGTCCACCTGGGCCCATCGAGTTTCGGTTGCTATACGGTGGCTGCGATGCTGTCGGTCCGGTCTGGTTCAACATGCTCGCTGAGCTAAAGCTGCGCTCGTGCTGTTGGTTCGAGGAAGCAGGTCGCTGACCGCCCGACATTATTGGCAATGGGCCCTTCAGCCAGTCTGAATCTTGACTGGACCCTGGTGGTGGTTGTTGTTGGGCAGGAGAGCCTTGATACGAGTCTTGCCTTGCATGACTGGCAGGCTGTGAGAGCGTCGTCGGCGGTTGAGACTTCAGTGGCTGGTTCTGTGGTGGATGACCGGCACCTCCAGACATTGTTGGGCCGGCGCTTGGCCCTCCTAATACCTGGTCCAGGTCAGTTTTCTAAGGGCGCAAGTACGTCCAGGCGACTTACAGGATGGCGCTCATATTTTGGCTCTCCGGACCGTGGAGGTACTTTGTTGTGGTTTTGGCACAAAAAGTCGCTCAGATCCTTCTGCGCATCAACGTTTTGAACAATTTCCCTCAGACTCATCGAAGCCGGGTGGTTGGAGTTTCCGTTCCTCAGTGGACTGATGCTCAAGCCGTTGCTCAGCAGTAGCTTCTCGTTGAACGAGGCTGCGTATATCTCATCAGCACGTATACGCAAACACAAGAGCAAGAATGCTTACCAAACTTCTGCATCTGCAGCAACAGTCCAGAATCACACTCCCTGACAATATCCTGCAGCGCCTTGATCGCCTCGGGCCTCGTCGTCGAGATCAACTGGCCCCGCTCCTGCTGCAATATCTGCACCTTGTGCTGGTAATCCTGATCGGCCGCCTGCACCTTGCGCAGCAGCTCCTCCTCGTGCTGGGCCGCAGACTTGGGGCCCTTGATACCAAACACGCGACTCTTGGAGCCGTCTCCCGTCCTCGCTCGGTCGTATTCTTCGGCTAACGAGTAGTATTTTGCCTGCGACTTGCGCATCTGCGCCTCCACGTCCGCCACCCTCTGTTCTGCCGCGAGCCCGCTCTGTTTCCAGCCTTTCCTCTGCTTCTCGGCGATGGCGGCCAGCTCGACGAGGTCCTCGGTCATCTGGTATAGCGACATGGCGTACTGCAGGCCGTTCTCGGCGATTCTCTCGTGGATGCCCATCATGCCGTCGAAGGCCCGGTTGAAGGTGCCACCTAGGTGGTCGGCGCGGCGCATGTTGTCTGATGTGCCCTGGGATAACCTCTTGAGCATAGTCGAGGTGTTTTCTTCGATGGACGCTCGCTTCTTCAGGAAATTTGCGAATTCCTGTTCCGGGACAGAATGTCCAGGTCAGCAGCCGTCGTGGGATGTTTCGTGACCCGCCCAGATGTGTGTCATGACGTACCTTTGCCGATGCTATGCTCTGCTTGAGCCGGTTGAGCATGGTGGCAACCCCGATCTATACCCTCATGTCAGTCCTTTCTCGTACTCTTGAAGTGTATAGCCATGTGTGCCCAAATATTCACCTCAGACGTAAGCACATCCTGCACCAACTTCTCGCCTCCCGAGCTCGCCCCAGCAGCAACTTTCGTCATGGTCGCCGGCGGCGTCGGGTCCGGAGGGGCGGCCATCGAGCTGGAGATCGCTCCAGCTCCATTCGGGGGGGAGCCACTGTTGTCCTGAAGCGTTATACCACCTCCGAGAGACATATTGCTGTCGGCTCGGTCGCGAGGAATCTGTGGGAGGTAGTCGGAGGAAGCATTGGCGTCGGCCATGGCGGGCGGCGGGATCCAGGGGGTCTAATAATGAAGGTACGGCGGCGGCGGCGGCGGCGGGCCAAAATTCTGGTTCTCGAGGCCGAATCAGATCGTGGGATGCGCGACGAGGATGACAGCGGTAGAAACAGGACAGCAAAAAGCCAAGTCTCGAAAGGCAGCCCCCCTAGTCCAATCGGGCAATGCGACAGGAGTCACCGTCTGTAAGGTTCGGGTCACTGGCGACGGGCACAAGGTGACACCCGGAGAAATCTGACAGTGAGACCCTAGATGAGATCTAACTCGGTAAATCGAAGCGGAGGGGGGTGGGTTTAGGTTTGCTTCCTGCGCCGGCCGGACGCTTTCTCGGTGTGGGGAAAAAGGGACGTCAATCAGGCGTGACAGCCGCGCTGCCCTGGATCAAGTCTGGAGTCTCGACGTCGCCCTTGCGAGAGGATGCGAAGTCAGGTGCCTGGCCCTGCGTCGTGGTGTTGCTATTGTCGGAAGACTCGAGCGTCGAGGGTTCGAGGACAAGGCGATGTCTGTGTCTTGACGTCGAGGCAAGGGTCGATGAAACCTGCAATGTTCATGCGCGCTCGAGCTGCGGCGACGTACGGGCGTGTAGTGGCTTGTTACAAGAGGCTGCAGCGGCGTGATAGGGTCGCGTCGAGGCTTGAGGTGCGACAAACCCGTATCAAAACCAGGTACGGCGTCGATGCTCTCCCGCCACTAGACTCGGGCGAATAGTCCTTCACGAGCTATTGTCCGTGGGGCTTTTCGTCTGATCGTCTTTCAGGTGGGCTCTGAATTCTGGCTCTGACTCTGGTCGACCGAACCCGGTTGGGGGATCAGTGGCTTGAGCTTGTATGGTAGAGCACGGGGGCTGGAGCGGATCGTAGAATAGCGTTCAGTTGTACAGCGGAGGAGTTGTACACGTCAAAGTAGAAGTAAAAGCAATAGTCAGAGTGACAGGGAGCCAGCAAGAAGCTGAGGCCGGTGTTTTGGGGGGCTCAAGGAATGGCGACGCCCTCTCGTACGAAGCAGCAATGACGATGAGCGAGTCTAACCAAGCTTCCCGTGAACCAAGATTGGACTTGGACTTTGGACTGGTCGTGTCCTGGTCGTGTCCCGCTCGGCTGCTCGGGCTGTCATGTCGGACTGGGGGCTCAGCAGTGCAGGTGTGGCCACTCATCGCCTCCCAGGCTGGGGTCAGTACGAGGTCACAATACCACAAGGCAAGTACAAAGGTACTCGTCCCACCGTAAATACCAGACCTACCAGCTAAGCACTTACGGTACTTGAGCCCCACCTCCACGCGGCCACCAGCAAACCGGAACCCAAAGCATGCCGTAATAAGCGGACCGACCCTAGTTAGCGAGCCACTTCACCTCCAAGCTCCTGACCGCGACGTAGGTATGCGATCGATCGTCCCTCCTGCACAGTACAGAGGTACAGAGGTACAAACACAATGGCCCCTTGAGATCCCTTCTTTTCATCTCAAATTTATATCGGCTGACACGCTCGTAGATCTCGCCAAAAGACACTTGGGATGAACCTCCTTCAACAGCACATCATGTCAAGATACGATCACGGCAATCTCGGAGAGATGGTCCGCAAACAAGACGCCCTCTAGTGTTGAACTTGATCGACACGGTGATCATGAGCGACTCAATTTCCCCATCCTCATTCCTCGATTGCGATCCAACTGCGCCCATGTTTCAGGACCACCACTCTCTTCCTCTTAAGACTTTCGAGATATATAGGTCATTCAGATGGGTGATGAGCACGTGGTAAGACAACTAGAACTGTCGATCGTCTCGTGCTCGGCTCTTCGGCTTGCTCGCAAGACACGTTCATGAGCGCATGACGAGACGAGCTGCCCCTGAACCGCGGACATCTTCCTTTTCTCTCTGACTGCCGCCGGCCCCGTGAGCTAGACGACGCTAATTTACCGATGGGCTGGAACCGTTGAGACCGTCTCGGTTACGCCAGATTCAGACTAATGTCAGGGCCTCTGTTCTGCAGATGTCTTCGAAGACAACCATACCAGGGTGAACTTCAGACTAGCTATGCACGGTCATGAGAGTCGCACTCGGAGAGGTGGCGCCCAAACCGCTCGACGCCACGGTGCTCTCGCAGAACAAGTGGTCGGCATTTCGCGAAATACTTGAAATGATAGCTCTCTTGGGCATATCTACACCCCACGAGACTCGTAACATCGCGGTGGCCTCAAAACGCAGGCGGCATCTCCTCCCTGGCTGCCGTCTCCCAGTACTCGTGATTCTTCGTGTCAACGCTCCGACGAGCTCTGCGTAGCCATTCTCCGATTCGCGAGAAAACTCGTCCCGCGATCACGAGTTCAAGATTGCGCTGGTTGCATGGACTGTCATGACCAGAGCTTTTCAGATTCATGCCATATCTCGTCAACTGGGCGAAAAGAGGTGCATATTCCTATCCTACCTGTGCTTCCGAGTCCTCTCGCCAGGCTGGGTGGTCTGGGCCGGCAGCTGGACGAATATCTCTGGGAACTCCATTGTGGCGTGCAATTTTGACTTGGGAGAAGTTTACAGATCTTCTCATCCAAGATAGATCCTCCTATAATGTCGTAGTCCAAGGAAGAGAGCGAACTCCGGCTGTTTCTCGCTTTGATGTACCAGTCTCCTGATGGCTGGCTGCCTTTGAACTTCCAAATTTGAGCCTGTAGACGCCGTGTTGAAGGCCAAGTACGCGTTGTTGTCATCTGGTGTATCTCTAGCTTTGTTTCTATTGGGCACTGCTCCGTCTTGTAGCTCAAGGTGAAACTTTTTGTCGTCGGGCGTCGTGGTGGAGATCTCACTTGCAGGAGACTTGCAGCAATCTGCATTACCTATGTACATAGTACGTTGTTACTCAAGTGCATAAGTACCTTCAAGTCTCGCTTGGTCAGGACGATCAAGGCAGCGGAGCACAGCAAGTAGATGAAGTTCTAGGTTGCAGGGTTGTCTTATGCAGGTGGTTTGGGCAACTTGGGTTGGCCCTCCAGACGTTTGCCTGATCTGGCATGTTCTTCTTACACCACAGACAGTGTCATCCCGTCTATGTCCTGGCTGGAGCCACGCCAGAAGCTATTTTCAGGGTTTCCCATCCCCGTCCTGCATCATCTGTCAAACACAACTCTCGAGGCATTAGAATGTCAAGGCGCTTGGTGAGCAGCAATTGCCGCAGTGGACAAGATATTATTGTGTGATTGACGAGGTGGAACAGTGTTCGATTTTGGACAGCTATGTTGGACTGGAATAGCCCAAAGCTGGCTGGTGAAATTATTTGCAACCGTGTGTAAGTCCTGTTCCTATCTAAGTTGTCTTCGTTTTTATGCTTGACCGATGAGTTGATGACAACCTTGGGATGCATCATATACCCAGTTCGATACAGAATACTGTTGTAGTCTGAGAAATGTTGTCAATTCGGATTTCCCTCGCAGAGGCTTTCTGGACGAAGGTGTCCCAATTGATGCTCGTATAAAGGCCTGGAATGGTGCAGTGGTGTTAAGAAAGGGCACCTGTAATTCAAGAACCCACCATAGGTGTTCACAGAGACAGTTTCGTCTTCTATTCAGACCTCTTCTCATCTGGACGTTTGCTCTTCCGATTCAAGCCCTGTCAAAATTTTGGTATTTTGAGATATCCCTTATGCTTTTGGCGACACCACTTTTCCAAATGCCCCAGTCCATCCGCATTGCCCATCTGTCCATATTTTCTCCATTGTGCTGATCTATACGTAGCCCTTCAGCACGGCAGCCTCGGCGTTCAATATCGACGAACCAGCCGCTCCGATGACAGCTGTGAGGACTGATCAGCCAAAGTTCGTGCAACGACCAACAATATAGAGAAATTTCGACTTACTGTTGTGGCTCAGCGCCACAAACTTGAGATCAAAGATGCCGCTCTCGTCCTCCCTCACCCGCCCCACGCTGACCGTATAGCCCCTCGACAGCTCGCGGTCCAACCTCGGCTGCGGCCGATCAGGCTGATCATCACCAAACACCATGATGCTGGGCTTCGGCGCCGACGGGCACCCGAGCGTCTCCACCTCGCTCACGTACCCCCGCAGCGCGTCCTGGACCTCCGCGGCGCCGGGCGGCGGCCGCCGGGCGAACCGCAGAGAGACGCACGCGGTGTGGCCGTCGAGCACGGGGACGCGGTTGCACGACGCCGAGACCTTGAGGGTCCTGAGCTCCTCGAAGGCGGTGGCGTCGGCGCTGACGCCGCCGAGGATCTTCTGCGCCTCGGTCTCGAGCTTGTCCTCCTCGCCCGAGATGAAGGGCACCACGTTGTCGATGACGTCCATTGAGCTGACGCCCGGGTAGCCGGCGCCCGACACCGCCTGCAGGGTCACCACGGAGACGCTCTCGATTGGGCCGAAGCGCGCCTGCATCGCCGCGAAGGGGATCACGAGGCCGATCACGGCGCAGTTGCTGTTGCACACCAGGAAGCCCTTCTCGAGGTTGTGGTGTTTTCGCTGGTGCGGGATGAGGGACAGGTGTGGCAGGTTGACGGTGGGCACGACGAGGGGCACGAGGGGGTCGCGTCGGTAGTTCTTTGCGTTGGAGAAGACGGCGAGATTGGCTTTGAGAAAGTCCATTTCTGTTTGCAAGGACACGGCTAGTCAGAGCAAGCACATTGTACGACGGAGTGGGAAAGACGTAGGGGCAGAGAGGGCGCGAGACCACTGCATACCGACTTCTCCTGCTATGTTCGAGTCCAAACCGCTGAAGACTATATCACACTCCAGGAACTCGCTCGACTTGCACTCCTTGACGACCAGGTCGCCCACAGCGCCCATGGGCGTGGACTGCTTCCACTTGACGGCATCGCGGTACTTCTTGCCGGCGGACTGGGGCGATGCGCCGACGGCGACGAGCTTCAGGAAGGGATGTTCTTGCAGGAGGAGGATGAAGCGCTGGCCCACGGATCCGGTGGCGCCAAGGACACCTGTGTCGAGAAGATGTCGTCAGCTTCGAGCACGCATGGAAATACAGGTGCCATCACGTCAAGGCGAGCGCAACGGACCGCACTTCTTCTCCTGGAACTTGGAGGCCATGATTCTCAGAACGTTTGGCAGTTGCAACACGGTATGGCAAGGTCGTCTGTCAGTTGAGCTGCAGAATTAGGTGGCAGGTCGTGGTGCTTCTTCTGGATGTCAGGAGTCAGAGATAGACTGATTGTGGGCAATTGAATCATAGCACACCACATCATGCCAGCCGTGGAATCTGGAGACCCAGGGCAAAAAAAGATGGAGTCAGAAAAGATGTCAATTGAGCCCGGGATCGGAGCTCAGGATGGAGGGACGCCAGCCTTGCAGGGGAGGCGGTCCTTGGAGGAGCGGGATTGCAACCACTGGACGCCACCTGCAAGGGCCCCTTGGACTGATGTAAGTCCCCTGTCCTCCTCTAAATCAACGTCAGTCTCTCATCTTCACATCTTCACATCTGCTCACTCCCCTCACACCAAAGCTGAACCACCAAAATACGGCGGGAGAGAATGATTATCACAGCATCAGAACCTGGATACAAAAGGCAAAATAAATGCACTGTAGCCCTTCGCTTACCTCCCCGAACTCTGTCTATTGACCAGCAGGTCGGTGAGCGTCTCCCTTTAGTACGATGTCCTAGAACGTTTCTGCTAAAGAAGTTCACACACGGTCCCTTTCTTCTCACCGCAACGTTGGCCATTTTTGTTCGAGAGTAGTTCAGGCGCAATATATGCAGTGTCGAATTACGCTATATCTCTAGAGACGCTGCCCTGTGGTCTGAGAGGACAGAGTACCGGGCCAGAGTCTCTCCGCCCCCCCCCCCCAACATCTTCATCTAGGCCTTCTCATAACGACAAAACAACGCTTTCTGGTAGCCGGAACCGAGTTACTATTGTTGCCCTCTGTAAGCATCATCCCAGCGTCCAAGTGTAGTCCCTCCTTTTGTCGTATTTCTCTTCAGACCTCGTGGTATCGGTTATCGCAGATTTCTTCGTGTATTGTCGCTGCTTTTTTACGAACATATACTCGACCACATGTATTGCATTTGCCCGGTTTGTGTACCCAAGTGCGTCTTCCATGGGGTTTTGCATCGAAGTGCTGGTCGAGGGCGGCTTTGCCTGTAAAGATTACTTCGCAACTGCCGCATTCCACAGTGTTCAGCTTCTTTTCATGTCTCTCCTAGACGTGATATCGTAGTTGAAGGTGATAATTGTATGTGGCCGAACAATTTGCAAAGGGACATTCGAGCTGCAGAAATTCCCGGTGGTGACGTGTTATGTGACCTCGGAGTCTCGCTTGATTCAAGCACCTTACGCCGCAATGGGCGCACGGGAAGTTTGCGTACGGTGCCATGGTACTCGGAGACTGTGACGATGCAAGGGAAAATGCAATTGACGATGAGAAGACAAGCTAAACCGCCGAGACACGATTCTGTCCGTCGTCGCAAGGTGCCGGCGAGCATGCAGAGTACTGAGAATTGTACAGACGGATGACGATGG
The DNA here is from genome assembly GCA_026120015.1 of Dendrostoma leiphaemia. Lineage (NCBI taxonomy): Eukaryota > Fungi > Ascomycota > Sordariomycetes > Diaporthales > Erythrogloeaceae > Dendrostoma > Dendrostoma leiphaemia. Next base: position 234,100 of record JALRMF010000031.1, on the reverse strand, counting down.
AGTCGAAGAGATAGAAAAAAACAGTAGGAGATGAAGAATGAGACGAAGAAGACGGAGACGAAAAGCAGCATAGATCCATGGGGTATCTCTGGTTCCTGGATGTCGATAGTTTGATCTGGCGTGGACGAAGACGGAAGAAGTGTAGTACGCATTCTGGATGGCATCAAGGCGAGTACAGTACTGTTGTTGTTTGTGCCCCCCGGTCGGTGCTTTCCTCGCATCGTCTGTAATTCTCGAGCCGGGAAGGTCCGCTCCAGCCCGGGGCAAGTCTTGTCTGATAGCCGAGAGTGCTTCCTGACCGTCCGTATTGTACTGTTGTCATGATCCGGCTCACACGTCCGAATCTTCCAGCAAGAAAGCAAGGACCTCAGCAGCCAACGAGACGGTTATGACAGGCATGGCTGGGACTTCGTCTGCCTGAACAGCTCCGTCTCTCTTGTCCATAGTGGCAGGTGATTTAAGGTGTCCTGTTTGCCTGTTCCAAAGGCATGTCTCAAGGCAAGCATGTTCTCACGACTTCAACTTACCTGAAAGGACAGAGAATGAGTTCAAGTTTGTGTGTGCAGGCCTCAAGTCTTGATAACATTACCGCCTTCTTTCAAAAACAGCAAGCGCCCCAATTCTTGGATAGGTATCATCGTCTCACACGCTCACATACTAAACGCTCCAAAGCCAACCACCACAGACCTAGGCTCAGGGCCTCTCCTCATCCTCCTCACCTCGTCGTCCCCCACATCCCCGGACTCCAGGCTCTCCATGCTCAGCCTGCTCCCCGAGACCTGCAGCTCCCTCATCAGCGGCTCGATGGTCTCCATGCCGGATCCACTCGACCGATAGATCGGGTCGTCATCATCGCCTCGACTCCGGTACCTCCTCGCTACCTGCCCGGGCCTGTCAAAGCTGGCCTCGGTGTCATCGTACGTCTCCAGGCTGCTCAGGCTGTCCAAGGAGCCCTTGCCAAGTCCGCTCAGATCGCGCTCTCGCGCCACGAACTGGTTCCGCCGGATATCAGGCGGCGGCGAAGGCCCCAGCGACAAGGCACTCATCTGGGCAGCAACGCGCTGGTTCAACCGCTCGATCCGCGCGATCCTCTCGGCGTCGCCAGGCGACAGCGGCGCCTTGGCGAGCGAGTTCGCCCGCACTGTGTCGACCAGCGTCGTCGATGCCGAGGTCTCCTGCGGCGGCGCGGGAAGACTCGGCGTCAGCTCTTGCGACCGCGCCCTCCGCGACCGGCGGTGCTGGCGCGACTCGGCGCTCTCGACGGCGTGGAGCGGAGACGATTGATCGTCGTTGGTGGTGAAGCTGCGGGCCTCGACGCGGTAGCCGAGCTCCGGGTGGATGTGCTGGTCGTCGTGGAGGTACAGGCGCCTGGGGCGTCGGGCAGTGCTCCTGCCCTGGGCGGGGGATTGGTGAGGATGGATAATGGCCTCACCGCGTTCGAGAACGAGCTCTTCGCCGCTTGAATTCTCATCTCTGGACGGCTCCTCGTCCGTTCTTCGCATCCCAAAGCGACTTTGGCGGCCATCACCATGACTTCTCGACGGTCCGCCGCGTCTTTCACCACGTTCGACCTCCTTTCCCTTGCCCTTACTCTTGCCCTCCACCTTGCTCTTCTGTTCAGCCTTCTCGAGGGCTAATGTGCCGAGCGTCTGGCTCAGATCCGTCAGCAGCGGCAACATCGACGAGAGCCAATAGTCGCCGTTGCGCTCGAGCCTCCTGATCCGCCTCTCCATATCCCGTGTTTGTTTCTCGCGCAGCGCCTCGTACCGCTCAAAGATCTCACTGCGAGACATCTTCAGGACCGACTTTTCGGCCGACTTGGACACAGGCACTGCGCTTCTGCTGGCGCCCTCTCCCGCGTCAGGGTTCGAAGACTGGCTCGAACTGCCAAAGAAGCTCTTCTTGGAGGCCATTTCGCCCTTACCTGCGGTCTTGGGCCGCGTTGGACTGCTTCCTTGTACGACAGCGGGTGACCGGCGGCGGCGGGATGAGGCGCGCGATCCTGCACGCTTCAGCGAGTTGGAAGGTCGGCGGTGAATAGGAGACTTCTCCGCGTCGGTGGTCGAGACAGGCGACGTAGGCGACCTGGCCGATTTTGGAGGCGAGTCCGGAGGCGTCACGCTGCGAAAGCCCCCATAGGGTGGAATAGGCGAGGTCCTGATAACGGTGGCAATCGAAGCGGGCGATGAGACGGATAAGGCGCGAGAGTCTCTCCTTGCGAGATCATACAGATCTGGCGAGGATGGCTGAACTTCAACGACGGTCTGGATCCTGGTGAGGCTCAAGTTGTTGTGAGACACAACCTTGGCCTTGACCGGTGTGAGGCCCGGCGTGCCAGCAGGGTAGGGGAACGTGGCTCGCTTATAGTCAGTCTTGCTGGCTTGCGGAGTTGACGAATTGTTGCTCTCAACGGATGACGTGCTCATCCGACGCTCCCAGACAAGGTCAGAGGGTTTTGAGCCGGGCTTCTCAAGCGCCAGCTTGAGTTCGGCGATCTTTTCTTTTCGAGAGAGCAGTGTTGATCTCCTCTTATTCCGTCGCTCCTTGGGGCTCGGCAGTGGGCTCGAGGACTTCTCTCCAGCAACTTCCAGTGACCTGCGTCTCGATGAGCTGCGAGACCTCGACCTTCGTTTTAGGCTTATGTCCTTTTGCTTTCCCTTGCCCTTGGGCGATCTCTGAGGCGGTGATGGGGAAAAACTCGAGGTATAAGTCGGTAGGTCCGTATCTAGCTCTTCATGCACTGGCATGTCGTCCTCTGATGCCTGAGGAGATCTTGCGCCGTCCTGCCTTGCCAGCTGGAACTCTGTGTATGATAGATCTGACTCGCTTCTGCCTCCAACTGCCTCCACCGGTGCCTTGCCTTTGCTTTGGGGATCTGAGTCCTTGTCCAAGCCCAGTGCGAGCCGGCGTTCGTCGTTCTCTTCCCTCTCTTTCTTTTCCATCAGAAGCGGATCTCCTGGGATATTCTCAACAAATCGCGATTGTCTGTTCGCCCTCAGTGCTGTCGGCGAACTCGCTGCTGAAGCCACATCACTCTCGCGTGTCGGCGGCAGAACGACCACCACTGAAGCCTCTTTGCTGGGGCTTGGAGGGCTCGGATGGACCTCCCTCTCCCTGATCTGTACACTCGAGCTCCCGTGGTCTCCCTCCTGCCTTACACTCGCATGCTCACCCCCGCTGTGCTTCTTACTCTCCGAGCTCCGCCTCGGGCTGGGGTCCCCAACAACATCTGCCCCTTCAAACCTCCTCGCTACCACCACAGGCAGATGCTCGGAGCTTTCCATGGTCTCCTTACTGCCCAGGTAGCTCCGCTCCGAGAAGATACTCTCCTGCAGCGTGTGATCCCGGGACGAATCTCGACTGTGCTGCTGGGCAGACCCGCTCATCGTCCGCGGCCTTCTGCTCCCGCCCTCGGACGGGTGCAGACTCGAGTTGCGCCTGGGATAGTACACCCGCGAGGGGCTCGCGGATGCGAAACTGCGGAAGCTGTGTGCCGAGGCTGAAATCGGCCGCGTTGGCGCGCCGCTGGACGTCGGGCGGCCTGGCGTCACCCCCTGCTCGGTAACGAGCGCCTTGAGGGCCTGTTTGTGCGCGTGCGCGCGCATCTCCTCGCTCGTCCGCGGGGTGCGCGGCCCGCTCGACTCGTCGCTCGTGCGCCGCGGCATGGGCGGCGAGGCCCCGGCTCCTCCGGATCCGGAGCTGGTGTTGGGCCTGCTGAGCTCCTCGTGGACGGTGCCGAACGTGTTCCGCGAGGCGAGGCGGACCTTGCGCGCCGCGGACGACTCGTCCTGCTGCGAGCCGTGGTTTCCGTTCTTCTCCAGCGAGTTGGACGACAGGGACTCGCGCTCCTCGACGAGCGGGCCGAGCTGGGTGCCTCTGTGCACGTCGGTGGAGACGAAGGCGGTCATGGGCCGGACTGTGATGTCGTCGTAGATCTTGGGCGACGTCTCCGGCGATGACAGCGATCGTGACCGTCTCTCCCGGGAGGGAAACTTGTGCCGCCGCTCCGGGCCGAGGTGAGCATGCTCGATCGGTATCGATATCGCAATGTGCCTGAATCCGTCGACCGTCGTCCCCGCCACGGCCGTGTCCGGCAACTTGATCCGTGGCGGCCGTTTCCTTCTCATAGGAGCCGGCCGTGCTGGCGGGGTGGGACTTCGAGCCCTGGGGGTAGACGCCCTCCTCTTCAGGGGCGTCGTCTTCTTCTTCTTGCTCCCTCGCCTCATCAACAAGAGTTCCAGCGCCCTCTTGAGCGGGCCCCCCTTCTTCTTCCTGCGCCTGATCGAGCTCGCCGACGACAACGTCGTCGGTGAGGTCGGATCCGGCACGCTCATAAAGTTGGTCGGCGGCGGCGTCACGTTCCGCAAGAAGGCGGTCAGGTCGCTCAGCGCCTCGTGCTCGCCCTGCAGCGCCGGCCTGCCACCCCGTGGCAGCCTCGTCGACCGCCGCCGCAGCTCCGCGTCCAGCCCCGCCAGGTCCAGATTCTGCGACTCGACCCGGACGTCCGTCTGCCGCATGATGCCGCCCCCTCGCGCCCGCTGCTGCGCCTCCGCCGCGGCGGTGATTTTGGACGAGGACCCCATGCGCGGTATGCCGCTGCTGCTGCTGCTGCTGGCGTTGTTGGTGTCCATTTCGCCAACGCCGGCGCCGCTGCTGCTGCTGCCGATGAGACCCGGTACTCCTCCTCCTCCTCCTCCTCCTCCGCCTTCGCCGGCAACACTGCTGCTCTTCCGCTGGGGTGCGTCCTCCTCGGCTGTGGCGTATGCGTCCTCGTCTGTCTCGGACGGCGAGCTCGAGCCCGTGGACTGGTGGTGCCTGGTGCGGTGCCGGGTAAGTTTCTTGTGAGACTGTAGGTTGTTTGCGCGCACGCCCTGGCCGGAACTGTCCACCTCGGTTATGAACATCAAGTCGCTGTCGAGTCAGAGGCCGTGACAGCTGCCACGACAGCTGTCATGGCTCTGTTCCTTCTCAGAGGAAGTAAGGTGTACAAAAACAAAACAGAAAAAAACAAAACGTGTAAGGTGAGTGAGTAAGCGACGGGAGAGGGCGAAGTTACAGGATCCGGGGCGAGATGGGGCGGTGGTTTCGGATCGAACGGTCGGTGCTTGGGTCAATGCTGTGAAACGGAGGACCTGGATGTCCTCTTCGGACTGTTTGACTTCGTCCTGCTGGGTGAGTTGTCGATCGGTGATTTGGTCGCCACTCTTCTTCTCCGGGACTGCCTGGGTGCTGACTCGCTAGTGAGGTGGGAATCTGTCGTGAAAGACTGAGGCGGTCGCTACCGGATCGGGAAGCATAAAACGACACGTTGACGATGCCGTGATGAGTCGAAGGTTGAGTAACCGACAGATGGTATTGGTTCAAAAGAAGAAATGATCGCCATAAACAGATTCGGTTATCGTGAGGACGGCAGATCGCGAATAATAGAATGCAATGAGGGAAGCAAGGTCATGATTCCGATAAACAACAGATGGGTGGTTTTTGCCAGTGGCGACTCGATGCCACGAGGAGGAGGTCAGAGCACGGCCCTCGGACGACAGGTTCCCAAAGAGGGTTATCTTGTGCCCGCACACATGTCTCAAGCAGTCGCGCAAAGATCTCGGGGTCGTACCATCCGCAGCCCAAGCACAAAACTTTCAAGTCCCTGCCCCCAAAAAGACACCAGCCGGGGCTGAGGTAGCTACAGGAAGGGTCCTCGCCGTCGACGTCAGAAGACAGGGAGTGGTCGTCCTGGAGAGAGCGTGGGGAACCACGAGGACAGGTTCATAGAGGGGATCTACTATTCGCAAAGTTTCCTAGACTATGTATGTGTGCGACCCCAGGAGAAAAGGGGGGGGGGGCGCAAGACTAATATTAAGTTGAGGGCCCAGGCTGAAGACGAACGAGAAGAAGATTCACTGCGGTGTCAAAGCTACAATTCTGCGGTTCGTCCTGGCGTGATACGGGCTCGGCGTGTTTGCAAGAATAGCAAATGGCGAAACGGCCGCGCAGCCGCATGTGTTTGAACGGGCCGGCGACGATACTGAACATGGGGCCATCCATGAGGAGGACTGCACAGTCTTCCTCGCTTAGGTACTCCGGTATCCACACGTCACCTGCGTATACGACATGTCAAAACAGAGGCCGTTTCCCTCTGTGATGATGGCCAGGTACAAAGAAGGATCAAACTCAATCGGGTCCATGCTCAACATGCTTTGCCTCGGTGACGAGTGCGAAAGGAGGGGAGCGGTCTGTACACACGACCAGGCGCACGATTGCGTTGGCCGCAAAGCATGACAATATCGGCCGGTCAGTCCGGGAAGAAAGAAAGCCAGAGAAGACCAAGCCAGAGTAAACCAAGCTAGAGAAAGGCAAGGCTGCGTGTGGACCAATACTTGCATGGCGGCCACGCCGTTCCTCAGCCTAGCGTGGGCTCCGGGACTGGTTCCCACTGGAGTTTGCCGGACGAGCCCATTCTTGGGACAAGCATCAGGGGACGGCTGACGGCAGGAAGAAAAAAAAATGACTGGCATCGGTCGTTGCGTCGTTCGTTCATCAAGAGGAAACATCAACATTGAAACAAGCGCCAGGGGTCCTGATCTGCGCTTGCCCCCCTCCCCTCGCAAGCGCCATTGGACAAGTGTTTCAGGGGCACTCCTTGAAGCCGTGCAGTGCCTTGGAGCCGTGGAACCGGATTTCACGAGATCTGAGCGTCCCATGTGCCCAAGCACCCCAAGGCTTCCAAACTCAAAGCACAATGCCGACCCCTGCTCCCTTTGACTCGCCACTGCTCGGAAATCATGTGAGAGAGGATGAGCATCGGTCAGAGCTAATAAGTCAAGCCACTGGGGCGGTGAGGAGAATGCGAAGACGATGCAGAGGGGTCCCTTGGGAGCCTCGGGCCAAACGCAGATTCTAGAAGCAGTTGGAGCTTGTGTTTCCCTTGAACAGCTAGGATGCACCCGGAGATCTGGTCACGTCCAACCGTAACATTCCGCGCTCCCAGCTAGCCAGCCTGCCAGCCTGCCAGCCTGCCTGCAGCCTTGTCGTACCGGTAAGGCCCATCCATGGTGGGCTATGTGCCCCCCCGGATAAGCGAACCACAGGACCAGGGCACGTCGTCTCAACATGGCGCCGTGAGGCGAGCAGCAGTACGGAGGTTTGCGAGAGATCGAGACTGTCACGGATCACCCACAAATACGACTAGGGTCGTAGCGAACCAACTGCTTCCGCGGGCCACTCGACTATGAATGGCTCCGTCGACCGCTCCGCACCGAGTTGGCTCCATTGCGACCTCCGCTATTTCAAATCCACTGATCTCAAATACTTCCTTTCTCTCGTCCTGGTCATTGCCCATGTCGATGGTGAGGTTCCATTTGTCCTGAGGACAAAGCGCCATAGGCCTGATGTTCAAGTCACCACCACCACCTTCTTCCAAAACCCGACGATCGCCATTACCACGGCTGCCGGCGCGTCTGCCTGCACGAACGTATGCAAATCCCAAAACTCTGCACGTCGACGTCCTTAATTCCAGTGTCCCATTTCCGAATCACCCGAGTACGCAAATCAAAAGCAGCCTTCACCCTTAACTGCATCCGTCCCATCGAATGCCGTTAAAGAGCACCAACCGAGCCGACCCTGCAATGCTTTTCCGACCCATTTCGCAAACGCCGTGTGCATTGAAAATGCGACCTCCCAGTGTTCTTATATGCCGAACAAAATCAAATACTAATGCAACGCAACGCAGCAATTGTGATGGCTGGCAAAATCAAAAATGGGTATGGGGCTGGGGAGAACATCAGCAGATTTTCAGTCAGCTCTACTTAGACTTGCGAAGGAACAAATCTGTTTGGCCCTTCTTCCTCTTCCTCTCTTTCTTCGAGGGGCCATGACCCTAGAAGCGGTATGTCAGCACAGTATACTAAAAGGGTAAGTGAAGAATTTGCGCGTACTCCAGAAGATGAGCCATGCGATGGACCGCCAGACTGCTGTGGGGGCGGCCGATGGGTAGTCGGCGGCTGCTGCCCCGGTGTGGGAAATGATGGAGGCGGAGGAGGCCTCGAAGGAGGAGCAAGACCCAATGCCTCCATTGCAGAAGGATCAACAGCCTTTGGTGGTTTGTAGTCATTCAGTTTTGACGGATGGTTCGAGGCAGCTCTCGGTCCTCTCGGAACGTTTCCTCCCATCATACCACGGTTGTTAAAATTGGGTCGGCTGCTGTGAGTGGATGATGGGCCAGTTGGTACAGAGCCGCCAGTATTGCCACGAACAGGGCCCGAATTGTTTGCCGAACTGTGTGCCTGTTCAATCAAAAGAAAAAAGCGGGTCAGTATCGATCAACCATCTATTCAGACCCACTCTCGTCTTCGTCCACGTGCAGGACAAACTGCTTCTGGCTCTCGTTTGTCCATCCCGTGGTAGGAATGGTGGCGGGTGGATCAGTCAATACAGAAATTGAGTTGTGACCTACTGGGCGCTTGGGTGCCGGCGGTGGAGGGTCAGCACCCTCTAGAGGCCTCTTCTTCGACTGAGTTGGCTGAGTTGTCGATTCGCCGATCTGAGGAGGCCCTATGCCTCGGGGTGCTGCCTTGACGACCTCACCTCTCTCATTGTAGCCACCAATCGAGCGTGGCGGTGGTTCGACATTCCTGCCCGGTAGCGAGTTTGACGGCAAGCCCTTCTGTGGTATTGTGGGAGCATCTGTCATATCCACGTCAGAAGACTTCGTATTGCCGTAGCCATTCGGCGCAGTGCTGGCCGATATCTTCTCAGTAGGCTTCCTCAGGAGGGCTAAAACATCGCCTCTGGTGTAGCGTTGGCGAGATCGCGCATCGTCGATGAGCTTGTTCCAGAATTCACCTTGCTTCAGGGCCCGGGAATCACCCAGAATCCACAAAGAAGACTTGGCCCGCGTGAGACCGACATTCATACGCCTGATGTCGGTCATGAAACCGATGCCACCTGTTGCACTGGCTCGCACACACGAGAATATGATAATCTCACACTCTCGGCCTTGGAAAGCATCGGTAGTGTTGAAGTCAATCTGTTCGAAGATGGCTTCGCCCCACTGCCTGGCAAAGGTCTCTCTCAAGGCATTCAGCTGTGCCTTGTAAGGGGTGATGATGCCAACCTTGCCTTGCAGCTCAACATCGCGATAGTCCTCACGGAAGCGACGATAAAGCTGTAGGGCAACCTCGAGCTCTCGTGTGTTGACAAGCGACTGCCCCTTGCGACCCTTCTCCTGCACACCCTCCACGTCGAAGAAGTGGTACGGGCCGAGCAGTTTGCTTTCATGCCAGGGCTGACGTCGCAGACGTCCCATGTCATCGCCATCGTACAACCGTCCTTCGTAAAACTCTTTGCTCGGGAAGGCACTGATCTCCGGGTGCATACGATACTGGGTATCCAGCAGGTGAACGTGCTGAGGATGGTTACTCTGCATACGGACGAACAGACTCTGATCGTATCCAAAACGAGCTGCGGACTGGGAGAGGACAGTAGGCGGCAACTGTTTGGGATCGCCGACGAGAATGCACTTTGTGCAACCGTACTTCAGCGGGATCAGGGCAGAAAGCTCAACACACTGTGCAGCCTCGTCGATGATGACAGTCTCAAACTCAACAGCAAGGTTCTTGAACATCTCGTGGCCAGACCCACTGAGTGTCGCGCACAGCACTTGAGCCTCGTCAAGGATCTTCTGCTGAACCTGTCTGCGCCGTATGTCACTCTCGCGGACATAGCTGTTGCCGCTGTCCTTGAGGGCGTCAATCTTGGCTCCGATTTGGCTTTGTCGATGCTTCAGTGCATCGAACTGCCGCTTCAAGTCATTCTGCAAGGCCCTATCGGTCCCGCAGCTAGCTGCATCGAGTCTCGGTCGTAGATCGTTCAATTGCATCTTGATCTCCCCAGCCTCCTGGTGCAACTTGTCACGGTCGCTAGCTCCTGGACCGCTCTTGCTGGCGTCGCTCTCCATGGCTGCCTTGACGAGCTCATCGAGAGTCACATCTCTGACCGCTGTGTTGATGGCCTCGGACCGTCCTAGACGGAGAACATTGATCTTGTGATGCGCACCGTTCATCGTCTTCACGCCTAGTTTGAGTCGTGTGACTAGTTCGTCGACAGCGGCGTTGCTGGGAGCACAGACAAGTAGCTTCTTCATGGGAGGTTTGTTGGGCTGGGCTCCAGGACCGAGCGGTCGCGCGACAGGAACGGCAGCCGATGGCTTCAAGCCAATGTGCCCTGTGAGCAGTGCGCCAACCATGGCGACAATAGTCTTCGTCTTGCCCGTTCCTGGTGGGCCCTGGATGAGAGTGAAGCCATCGTTGTCCCTGGCGTTCATAATGGCTTTGGCCTGGCCAGGGTTCAAGAAGTAGTTCTTCATCACCTGGTCGGTTGCTTCGTCTCCATAGTTCAACAGAGGCGATGGCTTGGCCTCGAGAACCTCGTCGAGGAGGTCATAATATTGCAAGCTCTCAAGGGCTGCATACTCACGCTCGATCGTCGTCATGTTGGTGATGCTGATCGCGTTGAAGTCCTGTCCCGGATTTAACATGGACAGAATTTGGTTGTTTCTGCTGCTCAAACGGTACGCCACCTCCAGACTCTCGCCCTTGAATCTTGTCTTTTGAATCCGAGCCAGGCAGTGTGGGACTTCCTGTCTGTTCAGGAGGTCCTCTGACTTCGAAATGATCACTATGTCTCCCTCTCCCATTCGACGATCCTTGCTTTCCTTTGCTGGCATCAAAGTCGTGACCTCGAGGAATTTGTCTACCGACATACGGTTCACGACGCGGATACCAAACGGCTTTGCCGTAGTTTCATCCTTGGCGGTGACGAAAGACCGCCAGGCCTCGGAGAGTAGCAGTCCGAAGAATGTGGACTTGTAGTCCTGGTGTGTTCTGTACGTCTTTGAGACTTCGACACACGCCTCGCTGTTTGGAGGATCATTGCCCTGGTGGAAAATATCCCACTCGAGGATGGCCTGGTGGAGAACATCCATAGGAGGAATAAGTCGAGCTCGCATGTCCTTGGCGGAGCGCTTGAGCTTCTCCTTCTTGAGCGGGCGCATCCTCTTTGCCTCAAGCTCGAGAGCGCGTCTCCTGCCTTCGGGGTCGAGCTTCGACTTGTCGGCACGAAGGGTCTCGTCACCAGAAGAGTCATCCTCCTCCTCGGAACTATCGACCATCATGTCGCTCTTGGGCTGAGGGGCGTGGTCTTTCCCTAAGATTCCTGATACCGCGCTCAATCCAGAACCCTCACCGGGCACGATGGTCCGCAGAGCCCTCGCTTGGGCGACTGCTGCAGCATTTCGCGCTTGCTGTTCGGCCTTCTCCCTCTTTCTCTGCTCAATGAATGCGTTACCATCACGGCGCTTTGGCTCGGGTGCCAGCAGTTTCGGCTTCGGCTTGTCCGCCGTTAGCCGCAACTTGTCGAGTTTGTTGGTAGTCGGCTTGATATCTCGGCTTGTCGAGACCGGCGTCGAGGAGCCTGAGCGAGACATGGGCGTGGAGGCTCCTGACTTGGACCATGCATCTAAGCTGCTTTGTTTCATGGGCCTCTCAACAACCTTGACAATTTCAGGTTTGTCATCGTCTTCCCGGAGAGCCTTCAGTAACTCCGCACGTTGCGACGGTCCCAGGTTGGTGTTCATGAGGTATTTGCCGTCTGGTCCGAGCACGCAGGCCTTGCGTATCGAATCGGCTGTCTTCTCCTCAACTTCGAGGTCGAATTCAGCAAGCCGGTTGAGCAGCTTGACCAGTGTCTGGACTGTGATGTCCAGAAGATATACATCACGAAGTCTGATCATGCTCACGATTCCGGCGGCGTTCTGCCTTGGATCCTCAAGGACCTCCTTCAGCTTTTCTCTTTCCGAGGTGTTTCCCTTCAATGCGGAGGCAACAACGCCATCTTGGGCCAAGAGAGATTGCGATAGCTCCATCATTCTTCGGCAAAATGCCTCCAGGATCTGTTTTTCCAATTCCGCTGACCAATCATGCAGTTTGCTGAATGAATGCCCTATCAGCCTCCACTGGGTCGTCCACCACGAAGCGACAGCAGCATTTTCGCTGCCTGAAAGATCTTTCGATCTCAACAGACCGGAAGCATCGCATAGAGCAGCGACAAGATCTTGACTGCAAGTTCTGATATGGGTCATCGGTGCGTATGGACTCAAGGATTCCTTGCCATAGGTTATGCTTGCGACGACGTCGGAGAAGGTTGACAAGAATGGCTGAAAGTAGTCGTGAGCCATCTGGGCCACAGCTTCTGATCGGCTGATCTCCCCCGTGATAGACTTCATCAAAGAGACTCCAGACTCCCGGATTGAGTCCTCGCTATGCAAGATGAACGCGACAATTGCATACATCATACCGCTCTTCCGGTCCGTGCACAGGTTTTCGAGGTCGGCAATCGTGAAACCACTTAGTCGCTCGATCATGCGGCCAACCATCTCCGAGGTCTTCTCTAGATCGGCGTTGAACAAGAGCTTTTCAGGATCCTTGAGTGCCTCGCGCTTCTGTCCGGTGAATCTTCCAACGCCACAAAGAGGGTGTGAGGCGACCAACATAGACTTGGCCAGGTCTAAAGAGCCTTCACGTCCCGGCCAAAAGATCTCCAGGAAGCCTTCCCACAATTGTGATGAGTGCCTCGAGACGGTACGTGGTATCCTGTTACCTTGGCGCATCAAGGTCGCCCACTCTGTCCGAGTGGTCTTGGCGTCGAGGAGCAGTGAGGTCTTGACGACCTGAAAGGCTGTGTGTGACAAGCCGATATTGTACCGATCATCTTTCCGCAGCTCAGCGGCCGGATTGATGACTTGTTTGGTGTGCTTGGCAACGAGATTGATGATCAAGTTGATGTACGTGACAGATGTATTCAGGCGAATCTTGAATGTATTGCCATTGAAAATGGTCAAAGCCGTCTGCAGTGCGTACAGACCTGCGACCGTGCGTGTTGCCTGGCCCTCTCTGCTGAGGCGCGATTCGGAACGAGAAGTGAGCAGATGATCCGTCAGAGACTGGCACACGTCAGGTAGTTCATGCTCCTGCAGAGATTGGAGCAAGTACTTGACCCACGTTGCGAGAAATGGCACGCGGACGTCGCCATCGTCAACAAGTGCACCATACTCCATGGACCTGTCGAGCAGACGGTCGAAAGCTGCATTGGCGAAAACGAATTGGGCCAGCTGCGCGCGTGGGAGGTCTTGCAGCGCACCCCAGAAAGCTCGAGCAGACTTTTGCATGAGAGCAGAAATGGTTTGAAGCACCAGCAACAGAATTTCGTCCGAGCTACAGAACTGCAGGTGCTGGATGATTAGATGATAGACATCTGTCTGAATCTCCATGCCCCGAAGCCTATGAAGAAGGATCTCCTCGCTCATGGTGTTCAGAATGAGGAGAAAGCCTTCCCAAAAGAGTTTTATCTGCGCATTGGACGCGGTCAAGGTGCTGCCGTTTTGGTTCAGCGCACTGACGACTCGAATGGCATCTGCTAGGAACTCGTTGACTGCCCATTCGAACTGCTCGCCTGTCATGGAATCCGGCGAAAGCGCTTCCCAGGCAGACTTTGCAAACTTGTGACGGCATGGGTCTTCTTGGAAGAGGAAAAAAGTCATTGTCGGTAGTAATTGGGGGCCCAGTCTAAGAGGCTTCCGTGTCTGAACGTCCTGAAAGACCTTGTTGAAGTATCGCTGTCGGTTTGTGGGCTCGGCAACGTAAGACATGCAACACAGGGACTCGAATATGCCCAAAACAGCAGTGCCATCCTGCGCCGCCAGCTTCGTGGGGGTCAAAGGACCGCCATGAGCCTCCATGATGTCGAGGGCTTTCTTCAAACCACGGTCTATTCGGGCCTTGTCGAACTCGTTCAATCGCTGCTCCATGATGTCGACGATTCCCTCATCGAAGGACCTACATCGTAGAACAGACATTAGTACGTAGCTTGACCTAATGCAGTGCCCGCTCCTCTATTGGGTTGCGACCTACTCTCGGAGTTTCTTGAGGAAAACCTTGCGATACATGTGGTAGGCCGTTATGCAACCATCGCATTTTGTAAGGAAGTGCTCAACCCGCTCCGTCCACCGATCGAGCCATCTTCCAGACTGGTCCTTTGATATGCCCAAAAGAAGGGCGAGGTCGTAGGTTAGCTCCTTGCGCTGCTGTGCATCCCGTATTCTCTGCTCCTTCTCGGCAACAGTGATGCCGGTGGTGGGAGGACCGGGGCTCTGGTAGTCTTCCTCGTCTTCATCATTGATCTTGGGGCAGAGAAGATGGCATAGCTCTTCCAGGCTGGTCCATTCTTCGTAGGACGCTGTGATGTCATCATATATCCTATTCGTTTCTGGGTCCATGTTTCCAGACTTGTATTCGCATCGCGAAGGCAAGGACGGGTGGGGTGGTATCGAGGTTGACAGCACTGGTCGTCGATTGCGTCAGAGATGGAGTGGCCAGTCGGGTAGGCACAATCTGAGGCAGAGGTCTGTGGGATGTTCTGCGAGGGCGTATCGAAAAGTCGAGGAAACGGGGAGCGAAGCGACTTGTTGGCAGGCAACACTCGAATTTCGACGTAGGAATGTCGACGGAATCGCTGAACCGCACGAAGTCTTTTCGAGGCACGTGTCGGAGAGCCACCGATTGCTGGCTGCAAGAAAGACGAAGCACAAGATCCCGTCTGCGGCGTGAGGGGCAGGTAGGTAGAACGAGGGAGGGGGATGGTCGGTGGGGAGATGGCGCCGAGAAGTCTGAAAGGAGTGAAGTCGTGTAAGTAGGTAGGTCTTCTGCGCTGGGGTTGAAGGCTCAAAATTACCGAGGGGAAGTCGCGTTGGCACGCCTCGCGTCCGTCACCATCTGAATCCCAGTCGCACCTGCAGGCGCAGAAGGGTCGTGCTGTAAGACGTAAGTACCATAGTACGTACTTACGTACGGCCAAGACCCACCTTAGTAAGCCATTTGAGCCGCAAGTGGATCTTTTGACTTCACCTCACAAAAACAGCTGGACACTGCCTAGGTATCTCGAGTGAAACATGTCGGGGAACAGCACCTAGCAATATTGCAATCATTTGGAGGGCTATCTGAGAGAAGTCAGGTTCGAACATTCCTTGCACGGTGATTCTTCATTGCACCTTTTCCGCTCCCTCTTCTTGAAGATGCAACAGCCAACAGGAGCATTCCCTGGAGACTTACAATCCGATTCTCGAGATGTATTGTACAAAACGCAGCTGGTGATGTCTATCATTGAGTCAGCGGGTTGGAATAGAAGAGCACTGGTGTCTATCTAAGTACATTCTCTGACTTTCTGGAAGGCCGGGTACAAATGTCGGTCGAGCCTAGCCGCACTCGCGGTATCGTGAGCCCCGTCCTTGGCGCCCCCCCCCCCAAATGCAGGATGGATCAAAGTCAAAAGGTCAACAGCACACGGGCATCAGGTCGCAGCTTTGCCACCGTCGCAAAATCATCCATAGAACTTGAGGTCTTCTGTATCAAGACGGGTCATCTACATGATATCCTCGGGAGCTCAGCACTACGTTTCAGGGACCAACTTTTCCACAAGTCTGCGGATCCTCCCAGATGCTATCCCACTGCCCATCCTCGGGCGCGATCTGGAAGGCCATTGAAGCCCCAGTCCCAAGCTGTGCTCTGCCAAAGTACCGCGACAGTGTGTGGTTCTGGTTCATCCTCTTTTCCCAGTCCTTCCCGATGTTATATCCCAACGCCTGTCCAGCGGTCGTGTCCACCGTCTTCGAGTCGGCCTTCAGGAACGTGTAGCTGAGCTTCAGCCCGTCGCCCTTGTACAGGTTGCGCGGCACGAGCCCGCGCTTCTCCTCTTCCGACGGGATCCTCATCCGCACGGTGCCGGTGCCGTCGTCCCTGAAGTGCAGCAGTTGGTCGTGGACCGGGCCCTCCTCGTGCTTGATGCCCCGGATCTCGATTGCCGCCGTGCTTCTGCCGCTCTCCAGATTTCTAGATACAATAGGGTCCTCGCCGTCAATGACAGAGACGTCTTCGAACTCAACGCCGCGCTTGGCCAGGCTGTCCCGTCTGAGTGACGATCCCCGTCAGCTTTCTCCCTGCTCCGCGACTCCTTATCGTAGGTACCGTGGTGGCCTTTCGGCTATGCGTTGGCAGAGAAAGGGAACTAACAGATTTGACGCGACCTCGAGGCCGTGGTCTATTCCCCTTCGCTTGAGCTCCTGTGGCCCGACAGGTGCAACTACTGTGCCCTTGTCCTTGTTCTTCCCAGTCTGTGAACCCTTGGAGGCCGCGTATTCCTCGTAGCCAAACACCGCTGAGCCGAACGCCCCGCCTACGCCAAAACCAAAACCTAGGCAAGGGTCAACATTTGCCCCTGCCCACTGGCTCGCTGAAGAACAAAAGCCGAAGCCGGTCGCCGCCCCCACTGCAGCGAAGAAGTATCAGTATTGAGCGTGATGATGCCCTTCTTTGGAAAAGGGGTGGAGACTTACCGGCACTTGAAACCGCGACGTTCAGCGCCCTTCCGAGATAATCAGCGGGAAGCTTGTACACTACCGCGATCAAGACTGCAGAGCCGCTGAGGGGCGCACACCAAGCGGGAAGGTCATTTAGGGAACGGAGATCCAAGGAACCAGTGCGCTCGATTGCCTGGCCATTGGATTGAGCCAGGGCCTCAATTGCCTTGCTCCCAAGTTGTGGTGCGAGACCCGGTAGGGCGAGAGCCAAGGCATTCAAGCCCATCAGGAGATGCGACAGAAAAGTTGCAGATTTCATGTTGTAAATGCAGTATGGTCTCAAAAGCCTGAGCTTTGTGTTGTGTTTCGAAATGGACGGATTGGGTAGAGTCGAGAAACAGTGTACGGGTCGACGCTGCGAAGTCGACTTTATATGGCTGCGGACGCTCCCAATTGAATGTGTGGATGTCAAACGCAAGACTGAGCCGAGTTACATGGTTGAATGGGGGGAAATGGGGCTTTTGTATGGACTGCTGAGCAATCAAAGTCTTCGCATTTTCAGATCTGAACCGAGCGTCTATGGAATTGTCAGAGTTTTGCTTTGTGTGACGAGCTTGATCCCGCACACCCCCCCCCCCTCTCCCTTTCAGGGAAAAATTCACATTGAAATTCAGTCCTCTGTCGTTTAATGGTCGAATTATCCTCTATTCACTGTCATGGACTTTGAGGGCTTGTTTTTTTGAGTTATAGTCTGACTGTCTGTTCACTCCTCGGCCTCACTTTCAGCTGCTACAATTCTTGTGAACTACCATAGGTATCCTGGAATGGAATATGGGCGCCATACTACGAATACCAGACCATGACGCGGATACGGACTACCAACACCTAATCTGACTTTTCTCAGAGACATTCTCATCTTATGACACGGTGTTGTCTGCCAGCCTCTACATTCCATAGAGGGCCAAGGTACATTTGCTTCACTCGAAATAGTGAACAGACACTCCAGCTGCATCTCGGCCACATAGATACGTGGTGAAATTCCTCGTTCAAGGGGAGAACAGAACACACTCCGAATGAGGACTATATTTCTTGTCAGTTGAATTGAAAAAGACAGGTGAAAAAAGTCAAGCACTAGGAGTCGGGCCACTACTGTGACATGAGGTAGACCTCTCGGTCGGTATAAATACCAAGCCACTTACGCTTCTTCCTCCATGCATTCCGGTCAGTCTACCTCAACCGCACCTCATCGAAGAAACTCAGCTCAAGAACTGACCCACCCCCGGTCCAAGACCATTACAATGTTTCTTTCCCAAATCTGTCTCACGTTGCTCCTCAGCTTCACCGCCCGCGGCTACGTCGTCAACTCCAGCCTCGCCGACGGCGTCTACATCGTGCAGGCCCTGACAAACTCATCCGCCCAGTTCGCGTCCGCCGGTGGCGCCGTCTACGCCGAGCCGGTCCTGATCGGCCCCACGGGAGGCGGGTTCGCGCACATCCCGAACGGCCCCAACGACAGCAGCGCCAACGACACCATGGCGGCGGTGTCCAGGCGGGTCAGTCTGCCCGTCTCCGCGCATGCTTGTAGCACCTCGGACCGCCTGAACATCTGGGACTATTCAGATGCACGTGCCAGTCTTCTGAAGCGTTGCGATCGCGGCGAGAAGATAGGCAGCGGAAAAATCAGTACGTTACTACCAACAACCATCTTTTCATTCTATGCTTTTAGTCCTTCCCTTTGGGGACCCGCCAACCGGTACAATACTACCACAACTTGGTCTTGATACTCTTCGCCCCACCCGTCAGAGCACAGCACCACTTTATTAGATGATCTTGCCCATTCATCTCGAGTTTTGGAAGACTATGCTGACAATTGGTATCTTAGTGTTCGCCAAGTCTGGTTCCGCCATTGCGTACGGGTGTAGCAGTGGCGGAGAGAACCGTTGTGCCACAGACGAGTGGAATGCTTTCGACCAGTACATGGATGCGAAATGCGGCGGCGCCACGGGCGCGGGCTCTGTCGACTTCGGTGACTGGGCCAAGACATGTACGTTCTTACTTGTGTGGTGTTCTGTCCCCCTCCACATCCAAATCCCCAATGAGATTTGCTGGCAAGCCAAAATCAAAACCCTAACTAGTACTAGATGGCAGAGATGATATCGCCTCGCAGTTCTGCGGACAGAGTGTCGACGGCAGCTGAGTAGTATCTTACAGCTTCGAGCTCTCACTATTCTGGAGGCCAGATATATGAACATCCTCGTGAACCATGGTGAAGTAGAGCCGGTAGTTGAAGACAAAATACCTAGGTCAATTGGACTCAATGGTTGAACCTTCGATCTTGCCTATTTGAAACCCAACGATTACCACTGCAGCAACCTCCAGGCTGTCATAGACAGGTCACAAATCCTACACGTCTTTAGAAGAGTGCCCTCATCGCCCCCAGGATACAGAATCCTCAGCAATACCCATTGTTACAGAGGCCGTCTATGTACGTAATGTTGTATGGGCTGAACCATGGTTCGTTGAGGGCGTCGCTGGTCCTTTGTGCTTCGTTCGGATGCAGAGGAAGCTCCACATTGGCCGCAGAATGCTCCTTTGCCCATTCCTTGATCCTGTCCCAATTCTTGCATTGGTGGTGCTCGCTGTGGTACACCAGCCAAGGCTCATAGAATCCTATATGTTGCTGGTCATTACACTTGAAAGAGGTCTTGCACTCGGGAAAAACGCACCATCGACCCAGCGCTGGGTCATGATTCCAAGATCAGCGTGGCACATAAGTTTCAGGCGGATGACGTTGAGACAATGCGCTAAAAATGGTCAGCGAATGCTTGTCCCTTGCCGCGGCGCATTCCACAACGCCCATGATCCCCGATGGAGCTTCTTTGGGCACTACTCACGGACGTGATATTTCATCCACGGATCATTTTCGTCCGTGATCAAACCGTTGGTACTGTTATAGATGACCTTACGGAGGTAGCTGAGGCAGTGAAGATCGTGGTACACCTCGAGATATACCCAGTGGCCTGAGCCATCCGCCATAGGTATGGATTCATAACCTGTTTCTTCCATGTATTCGCTTGACACGACGGATCCCACTGCATCCGAGTCAGTCAAGCCTTTTATGGTTCCAACACACAATGACTTCAACTGGCCACTGGTACCGGCATGTCCAAGTAGGATACTTTTAGAAAGGGCGGAGACTCACTGTTTCCCCCTTCGGAAAAGTCCATCCAGGCTTGGTTCCCAACGTCGCCCCAGGGCTGGATAAAGGGATCGTCCATGATGAGACTCAGGTTGAAGTTGCTCCACTCATAATCGATATAGGACTTCGGAACAGGGGCTGTCAAGCTTCCGTCAGCCACCTTGTGGTTCTCGAGAACGATCGTTCTACCACATACTATAAGTGTCCGCCGGGTGCATCCACGTGTTCCAAGTCAACCACCACGTGATGTTGGCTGCGAAGAATGCGATGTGAAGCACATAGAAGAATCGATTCAAGACATGTCTAAGTCTCGACTGCTGTGGTTTTGCCTTCTCCCCCAGAAGCGTCGACGTGTCCGAGTCCCTATCGGCGCCATCGTCGCTGCTACTGCTGTCGCCGATATCCTTGATGTTGATGGGCACCTTGGACCATTTGACCTTCGGCAGGAAATAGTCTCTGTAGCCCATTTCGTCGTTTGGGTTGTAGAAGACAAGCCGATGGGGATTTTAGCCTCGAAGACAGAGACGAAGACTGACCAGATTACAAGTGGTGCAGCGCTGCGATTCAAGTGCTTCTTCAGAGGTCCATTGTGAGACGGCGGCAGAGGCGACATCTATTGATATACTAATTGGGCAACGCCACACTGTGTCCGACTACAACCCGAGAAAGGCACACCTTCGCACGGCTCGAGAACACGCGATACGTCAAAGTTCTTTGTTTCCACCACCCACTCACCAAAGGTGCAACCTGAATTCCTGCAGTCTAGTCGTTCCGCTTGGTCTTGTACATCATCCATTACTGGGATGGATAGGTATCTTGGAGATTTGTTTCAACAAAGCATCCCGCCTACTTCACGTTATCAAACTCATGTAGTGGACTATAGCAGCGAATACGGTTGGACACCGCATGGCGTGTCCAGCCTGGGAATGTATTGTGCCCCCTGAGCGTATCGCTCCCTTGCAGTACCTATGCACTCGATATATTACTGCGTTATCAAATGCCTGGCGAGCAAGAATAGAACGAGAAAAGAGCGAAGGGAAAGAAAACATCCTCGCCGGTGGCATCTGGATGGTATCCGGGTCACTTGAGCCTTGAACCTTTCCAATCGCTCCTGGCTTGTTCCACTGAAACAAAGAAGACCTTTTCGCTGATCGCCTCTGGCCCATTCTCCGATGATCGAATCGTTCTTGGGGGCGTCCTGCAAGTAATGGCTCCGCTTGTCGCAAAACGTTCCGAGATCGAGGGGCCGTGGCCGACGAACGTTTCGAAAGTATAAAATAAGGAAGTGGATACGCATATAATTCTCTCATCGTCACACTTCTCGCGTTTAGTTACAGTAGGGTTCCTCTCGACCCACCACGGCCATTCTTTTCCCAAACTGCCCTGTTCAGTTGTCGCTCTGCGACCGGAGATTTGGCCCCGAGACGTACTTTGATCATGCAAACCAGAACTCGCGGGCCTGTGAATCGGAGATCACCACCAGGCGGGGGGGGGGGGGGCACCGGTGGTGAGTGAAGAAGCAAGACATTTCCAAGTCGGTCACACCGGTGCAGGAATTAGCTCGCTACCGGCCCCTGAAATCACTCTATGCGGGCAATACAGGTGCATGCCCAGACGGGTAGTTCTTGGATGGACGTTCAATACACGTAATGCAATGCGCTGGTCGGCGAATCAGCAGCAAGCTCCCCTGACAAGAGCTAGGAGTCAATCGGAGGCCCAAGACTATGACGCATGGGCGGGTGCAAAGCACGGATGAATATTTTTGCTTGGGGGGGGGGGGGCCTCGGGGGCTCGCAGACATGACCCTGCCTCTGGGCGTGTTTGACGCGTTTGACAACAACGGGGCCAAGACCGGCGGCTGGGCCGCGACAAAAGCATCTTGGCGAAGGAAATGGGAATGTTGCGGTGCCCTCAATGATACCTTATCGGGGGCAACAAAGGTATCGGTCATCGCGGTGACTGTGCATTGACGTCCGCGGTGACAGGACCCGTCCCTACCTAGGTACCTAGAAGCCAAGACTGGCAGATTGGGCCAGATGCCACGTGAGGTCATCGCGACTCGGGACGGCAAATGGACCGGCCGCAGCACGTTGCTTGTTGCGGATATGCGTCCGTCGAGATGGCAGGCGTGTGACAGATTCACCAGCTCAATTACTCTGTGGCAAGCCCCAAACACTGTCGTGAGCTTCTGGTCAGCCTTGCCAGTCTTTGCTCGCTGCAATCCATGCGCGGTGATCTCAGATCGCCCGAAGTAAAAGGCTTTTCCTCTGAACGGCCCGATAAAGTAAACCAGACGAAGAGCCGCCAGGAAGATCCCCCCCCCCCCTTGCATCTGGGTCGCACAGACATGATCGCCTCGAACTGCACATTCTCCCTCCTGAGACAAGTTTGCCACGTTGGAACTAGATTTAGAATGATCGACGACGAGACACGGGTTCTTCTTGCACGTCCTCTATATTTTTGGCGCGAGATATGATTCTGTCAGAATTAAGCGCGCTGGAACGTGGCCCACAGTAGTAGCGGCTATCGACCCGCGATCGTGTGGTCGCACAATCTGCTGGGTACAGTACTTGGTATGCGTGCAAAGCCCACACTACTGCAGGTAGTAAATTAATCTCCGGTGCTTCAGTACGCCAACTCGACAGACACAAACGCAAGCATGGTGGTATCCGATCCCCATGCGAGACCCGCGCGGGCAACAGGTACGCCTATAGTACATCGAGCCTCCAGATCAGCTGCCGCGGAAGATTTCTACACGACATCGCGCAACAGTGGAACCCAAAATAGTGGGCCGATGCCCTTGGGGGCCCCGTATGAAACCACCGAACCCTTGTGGTGAAGCGACCGCCGTGCAAGGAGCTCGAGCAGTGAACCAGCCCTTCGAACATCTCGTCTCCCACAATCCGATGCCTCAACGTTGGGGCTTGACAGGCGGACGCACTGACACGATGACATGCCAAGATGCTCGTTCAGAAGAGACGGATCGGCCGCCCCCACAAATATGAGACGGCCCAGAATACTCGACAACGGCCCACGGATCATATGTTGGTCGTCTGCGGCCAAGTCCACACAAGGCGGGGCCATGCCCTGTTGGGTCGACGTCGGCCGAAAGGTTCTGGACCCCTCCTCCAATCGAAGGAATCCCAAGGCCCGAGGATGTGCCTTCAGGACGTCGTCCGCAAGCCGGGCAGAAGCCCTTGGTAGAGCGCAGGGGAGGATTGTTTCAATACGACTTACTGTTTGCCTCATCGGTGGAGCTGAGAGCACTGGGCGACCTGAAGAGTAAAAGGAGGCCGGAAAGTACTGATATAAACATCTATGCCCCGATCTTGGCGGCTCTTGTCCTGTGATTATACTTTGATTCTCGGGCTTCACTGTAATCCACACACTTGGTCATGATCCGGTTCGCCACGCGTGCATAATATTTTTTCCTCTTTATACTTCCTTCACTTCACGGGTTTGAAACCTGACGTTGACCGTCTTACTCGTACAGCATTTTTTGTTTATTTTTTTTATTTTTTTTCTTGAATACTACTACAGGTGTGATTATTGTTTTCTAAGATACCCCACACAGCGAAAATGTCAGAAGCGTCCTGTCCCGTGTCGGGCTCGGCCGGAGGCCGCTGCCCAGCGGGCGCCAGGAGCAGGAGCAGTACCAGCAGCCGGATTGGCCCCCGAGGCTGTTCTTTTTCAGGCTTCACTCAGCCAGGCGATATTCATGCGGCATTTGATATCCCTAGGGGGGTGGACGCCGAGGAGTGGCTGAGGCAACGGTCAGTATTGAGGAACCCCCCCCCCCCCCCGAGCATATCATCCCTTTTCAAGGCGTGCCAAGTGAGGTCATCCAATATCAAATTGTCCGAGACCACCAGCATCTTATCAGCCCTATATAGACTGACGATACGGTTGTAGTGATCAAAAGGCTATCAACGAGCTGCTGTTCGATAAGGCCGCATCAGCAAGAGACCTCAACAAGGTCTCCAACATCGACACCCTTCCACCAAGCGAGAAGGACGTCCTCGCAGCCGCTCTCGGCGCCCCGGCACGGCAGGTGATCAACCGGGCCCAGGCCATAGGGCCCCAGACGGGGTGGAAGGACGGCTTCCTGTCGGCAGAGTACGGCTTCGTCCCCCCGGACTCGTGCGACTCGGCGGTGGCCGCGCTCGCCAACTCCCCCGGGCGGATATGGACCGATCTCATCGAGCGCATACCGGGCTGCGTGGCCCGCGGGCGCGTGCGGGAGTCGATAGCCGCCCTGCCGATCGTGGAGGGCACCGAGGGCGTCATCCCCGACGCCGCATTGTGGGCCGCTCTCGTCTCGCTGGCGATGCTCTGCTCCATCTGCCGGTACGAGGACAAGCACGACGGCCACGAGGGGGTGAGCATGAAGAAGGTCCACAAGCCCGGCGTGGAGCTCAGCGACGACGTTGTGGAGGAGGTGAAGGGGCTGCCGCGGTCGATTGGCCTGCCTTTCTTCCAGATCAGCAAACGCATGGGAAGGCCCATACCTCACCTCACCTTCGTCGACCAATCATCATACAACGTCAAGATCCGCGACCACAACTCGATATATCCCTACGTCGGCCGCTTCGACAACATGGACCTTCGCTGGCCCATGTTTGGTGACCAGGCCGAGATCGCCTTCCTCAAGGGCGTCGCCGACACTTCTGCCAGTTTCCAGCATGGCCCCGATGCCATGGCAGCGTGCCAGGAAGCAGTCATGCGAGGCGATGACGATGCTTTGTTACGGGAGATGATCAGGCTGAAGGAGATTCTCGAGCGGATGCCCAATGCATTCCACACAATCTCTCCCAACCCCATGTCTGGAGATAACTACGTGCCCGCCAACGAGTGGGTGCGGTGGGCAAAGTTCTCTGCTCCACTGTCCAAGCGGTGTCCAGCTTCCAGCGGACTGCAATTCCCACCTTATCTTCTCATGGATGCCTTCTTGGGACGGAAAAACTACGGCTCTTTCCTAGGGGCGGAAGGTATCCATCTGAGAGCATGGCAGCCGTCGAACCTGCGGGCCTTCATCGCTGCTGTGGAGAATTTCTACTCCGTTCCAGAGTACATCATGCGGTCGAACAACAACTTGTTGAAAGGTGTGCTCGACGGAGTCGTCGAGGCATACACGGGCGAAAGAGGCTTCATGGGTGTCCACAGGTACAAAGGTAAGTTCAGCACCCTCCCCCAGAACAGCCAAGCTCATGGACCATGCTAACTCTTGGTCAGTTTTTGGCATCCTGGAAGTAGCAGGCAAGTCTGGCAGGACGGAGACGAACGGTTCTTCTGGCGCAGCAGACGCCGGCAGGCCATGGGAAGAAACGCACAAGCAATTCTCAGAGGCCATGAAAGAGCGTCTCGAGCCATACCGCGCCGACACATCGGTGGAGCCACACTTGATGAGGGGAACCTTTGAGGAGTGCCGCTACAAGACGAGGATACTGAGCCGGTCCTTCGTGGACAGCGATCCGAAGCGAGGCATCGCCAGGGTGACGCTTGATCTGGTCAACACCGGGATCACCTTTCAGCCCGGCGACCGGTTGGCCGTCATGCCACTGAACACCTGGATGGAGTGTGCCAAAGTTGCGGCCTCTCTTGGGCTGGACGACATGTTGAACGTCAATGTCCCCATGAACAAGACGTGGTCACGATTCTCAGACCATCTCAGCTCCGTCGCAAGAGCGCCACTGGGCCCCGTCACCGTTCGCGACATGCTTCGAAGGGGACACTTGGCGCCTCTGACGCAGGATCTCGTGTTAAAGGTCCACTCGATGCTCAGAGCCTCGTCAAACACTGTATTGCAGGTGTTGGCCACCGACGAGTGGCCTGTCCGCGGCTCCCTCGGCGATCTTCTGCAGTCTGCAGTCCTCGACACCCCTTCGGCGCTCTGGGACTCAGCATTCGGCCTGGAGGACCTCTCCTGGCTTTGTGAGCTCATATCGGTCGAAGTGCCCCGAACATACTCCATCTCAAACTACCCCAACGAGCTTCTTCCGAGCAGTGTCGACCTCACTGTCTCGAGGTCCGAGTACCAGCTGTGCTCTACCTTTGCCAGAGAGAAGCAGGCCGCGAGATCCGGTGTGAGCAGCGGTTTTCTCAACCCCGTCGTCGGCTCCAGCGACGAGATGATCCCCGTCGAGGAGGACATCCTCATTGGAGTTTCGCGACCTGTCTCCTTCCAGCTTCCCTACAACGGAGCCGCGCCTTGCGCTTTCTTCGCAGGAGGCTCCGGTATCGCCCCCTTCCGGTCGATGTGGCAGTCTCGCGGCGTCAATTCTGTCGGTCGAAACATCCTCTACCTGGGCGTCCAATCCCGTGAGAAGTTCTGCTACGAGGAGGAGCTCCGCGAGCTGGTCAACGAGGGCCAGATGGAGGTACACGTTGCCTTCTCCCGGGACTCGAGGGGCCTGGCCATGCAGGGCCGGGACCTCGTCGAGAAGCACACACCACCTCGGTACATCGACTCCCTCATCGTCGAGCAGGGGGCGACCATCTGCGACCTGGTGATGAGCAAGAAGCACGGGGGCCT
Organism: Dendrostoma leiphaemia; assembly: GCA_026120015.1. NCBI lineage: Eukaryota > Fungi > Ascomycota > Sordariomycetes > Diaporthales > Erythrogloeaceae > Dendrostoma > Dendrostoma leiphaemia. Next base: position 207,967 of record JALRMF010000031.1, on the reverse strand, counting down.
GGGCGCCAACCTCTACGTGTGCGGGTCGGTGGCCGTCTTCGACTCCGTCATGTCCGGCATCCGGAAGGCCATCTACAGCCAGCGGACGGCGACCATGAACTCGGCCGAGTCTCTGATCAACACCGCCTTCGCCGAGCGCCGCTTCATGCTCGACGTCTTCATGACCCCAAAGCCGCTGCCGTGCAACCTGCCGACCATCCCCGTTTCGCAGCTCGCACTGCACACCGGCCACACGGCAGGGTCCAGAGTGTGGATTGGCGTGCACGGCAAGGTGTACGATGTCACAGACTTCTGTCCGATGCACCCCGGAGGCACCCTGATTATTCGCAGCAACGCAGGCGTCGACTGCAGTCAGACGTTCGATAACCTGGCGCACACGACGAACCCCGAGGTTACTTCACTGCTGACCAAGTACTTTGTTGGCCGTCTCACACCCAAGCCTGATTTCCACGGCGATGACGACCTAGACATGTTATATGTAAGTATATATCCATTTCTAGCACTTTGTCTCGTAAACTCTTTTTTGGGGAACACTGGCTACCGGGCAACCTACCCTCTTGAAAATGAAAAAGAAAACCCCCTTGCTAATACGGACACTTCGCAGGATCTCTGGTCCTCGTACTTGCGATCCGCAGTCGAGACCCTCGTGGCACATCAGCTTGAGATGAACGCGATGATGTCCGACACCGCACGCGCAGCCGACCCTAGCATCGCCATCGATCCATCCGAGTGGTGGTACCAAGGTCCGCTCCTCAACATCAAGGGCGTGCGTTCGTTCTACCAGTACCAGTCCCGCCTCCTGCAGACCGGCTTCAGCGCCCTGTTCGGGCCCAAGTTCCAGGAGCTGGTCCTCAAGCTCTCCTTCAGCCTCGCCAACGCCGGACCGGGAGGTGCCAACACCAGCCTCCCCGACGTCCTCGGCGTCGTCGCCCGCGGCAAGACGTCCGAGGCCGCGGTCCGGACGACCAAGGAGGTCGCCAAGATCGGCGAGTTCGTCGGCAACGCCGACGAGGTGCGGTTCCACGAGCGCGGCATCATCAGCTACGCGAGCAAGTCCGTCGAGCTCGACCTGGGCCTGCTCGAGGACATCCGGGCCGAGGCGTGCGCCGGCATGGACGCGTTCGAGGCCCTGATGAGCCTCGACGCCGGCGGCGGCGGCGGCGGCGGCGGCGGGCCCGAGGGGGGCGGGATCGAGGGCCCGGCCGCCCGGGTCGAGACGCTGGCCACGTTCCTGATGCAGCTCCTCGAGCGCATGGCCAAGCGCCTCGAGATCTTCTACGCCAACCTGGCGCGCTTCTCCGTCTACAACCCCAGCGTCGAGGCGAACCCGGCCCGCACGCGCTGGCGGCTCGTCCGCCAGCGCATCCGCGACGGCTCCTTCTTCCTGCTCGCCCGAAGCCTGACCGTCGAGGCCGTCGCGTCGTCGGCGGCCCCGGTGTTCCAGACCAACATCGACTTCGACCGCGTCATGGGCCAGGTGCGCCAGGGCCTGGGCGCGACGGCGTACGGGGCGGCGGCGGCGGCGGCGGCGGGGGGCCAGCGGGCCAACAAGATGACGCTCAACGAGATGCACACGGCGCGCACGCTGGCGCCCGTCAACGGGGCCACCGCGTTCGAGTCGCACGAGAACTCCACGGCCATGCGGCGCATGAGCTCGTTCATCGACAAGAACATGCGCTCCATCCGGCGGCTGTCCAAGATGCCCACCGCCTTGCCGCCCTTTGGCAATCCCATGGGTGGAGAGGCTAACCCTCACCTCGGCTTCAATGGTCTGAATATCATGGGCCCCGGTGGACGTGGTCCTACGCCACCGCGAAGTCGAGAGCCGAGCCTTGACGGGAAGAGAGACCGTGACCGACAGATGACAGGTATGCCGCCGTCACCGCCCATGGATGGCAGCTCAGCGATTGCGTCCATGATGGGAAAATTTCACTCGCGCAAGAGGAGCACGAACTCGGCGTCGACGAGCCCGACGGGCTTCAGGGCCAACACCACGGGTACATTTCCCAGATCACCAGACAGCCCTGGGGGAAGTCATCAGAGCTTCAGATCGAGAGCATCGTCCGTGCAGAGCATGAGAGCTGGTTCACTGAGGTCGTTCAAGTTGTCGGAGAGGATCCTCGCGCCGCCAGCGGAGGAGAGAGTTGCGCCAACGTTTTGATTCCATTTTCTGTTTGGAGCAACAGCGTTTGGAGTGGTGTCGGTCTGTGGAATTTGGCATACATACATTTTTTAGGAACATGGTAGCTGTACCAATGAGAAATTCAGGATACCAGGAGAACACATTGCCATTATCTGAGCGCTCACCGTGTAGTCTCCCGTCAGGTGTATTACTACCTGACGGAATTCTGCAGCACAAAGTTACAAGGAACACTATGCCGATGCATGCTTGGGCGTGATTTGACTGGGGAATAGTTCAGGTGTGACCTCTAAAGCGGATTCGCCATCCCTATGTTCCCAGCCCCACGCCTGTGATCTCGCAAAGGATACATGTTCACGCAGGCATGCGCATCAATCAGCTCCTCGTCACAACCGTTAGGGCCCCCTGCGGTGTCTCGGTGTCAGCACCAGTCGTCTCGACGTCTTGCCCAGCAGCCGTCCAATCTGATACGAAAACGGGCCCACAAGCCTCCGTATACTGGGCCGCGTCACTGTCACCCAGGGCTCCGGAGCAGTTCGTAGCAGTCCCGTTGACGCAGAACTGCGAAAGCTCAGCTGAACCAATCGTCACACCCTCAAGGGCCCATTACAAATACTTACTAAGAAGGGAGTGAATGCGAAAAATGTGTCAGCCCCGTGTAGCGTCCACTCGAACATCGCCAAACTGACGCCCGTCGTAGCTGGAAATCTTCTACTCGAGATATTCCCGAGGATGTCGAAGAACGCGTCGAACCTTGATCCGCTGCACCGGTGCCGTTGAGGGTCCGGTTGTTGCCCGTCACAGAGATCTCAGATCCGAAAGCAGTGATACCTCCGCCATCCACATTGGCCGTGACTTGCGTCTGCTTTCCGAGTGAGGTATAGTTCTGATCGACGGCGAAATTGCAGCGGGAAGTATCCGTCGCCCGTCGTGTGAGTCCTTTGTCAAGTGAGTGCACAGAAAACGCCAGCGTCGGCGTCACAAACAGCAGGCCCAGTGAGGGCGCAGCCAGGAGCTGGAATCTCGGGATCTTGGCGCCGGGTACGGCGAACGATGTCGACTTGGACTGCGTGTAGGTGTGGTTGATGCCGGCCTGGCAGTACTTAGACATCACCGGCGGAGCCGAACATGGTTCAACTGTTGCCCGCCGCGTTGACCAGGCATTTTTCGAAGGCTGACACGCTCAGGTCTGTTTCGCAGTAGACGTTGCACCAGTAGGACTGTACATCGCCATTGCAACGAGGCTTTAGATAATCGGTGGCGTTGAACATTTGTACACCGCAGACGCGGGTTCCGGTGGTGTTGCGCAGGATGGGCACGGCGGAGACGCGACCCCAGTCGCTGCTGCAGTTGCTCTGACTGCTGAGAAAGGTGTATTGATCTGCCATGGTAAGAAGTATTCGTCAAGGAGACCTAGATAGTCAATGAGGTGTTGACTTGTGAACGAAGCAATATCAGAAGTCCAGTGGAGTCACCGCACGATCAACACTGTTTCCCAAGACGCACGACGACACATGTATATATGCACGTACATAGTGTGTGTGTGTGTGTGTGTGTGTTTATATACGCATGTATCCTAGTTGATAGCACGGCAAGGACCCTGGTCTATTGCCATACCTAGGCAGTGTTGAATTGTTGCGCCATTCGTCGCCCTCGCCAGCCTCGGAGGCGCAGCCAGGATCTGCGAAGGCTGAAGGCGAATGGTCCTGACGATGTCGTTCGTTAGCAGATGCCAAGCATGCTTCGGCTTGAGATGGAAGTATGCGAAAGCTATTAGGCTCTTTGACTGGTTCAGCTGGCATGGCGATCATTCGCGAGGCGGGACAACGCCAGAACGAGATGGAAATATGTCGCCCTAATTAGGTGACAATCTCCCCGTGCAAGTCTTATGATGTAAGCCTCGCTGAGACAGCGACCGCCGTGGCTTTGTCCTTGATGATGTCAAGAGGATTGATTCACATGCGTTCTCCTCGCGATCGTTGTGTATCACTCAAGGGGCAAAGTAAGCACCTGCTAGGCATCAATGAAATGCATGCTGGAGCCACCGAGCATCGAGATATCTTTCACATGCGGCTCACCACCTTGCCCCCCCCCCCCCCGCAAGGGCCCAGTAGTTTTCCATACCCAGATGAGCGTCTTCTGAGCAGGTTCCTCGAATGTCATCACTGAAACACAATCCGAGGAACAGGAGGCTTCTCATTGCTAAATGATGTCAGGAGGCCCTTCAGATCCGTATGTTCCTCTTCTTTTCACCTGTATAATGCAAGTCTTCAGGAAACCGCCTAGACCTCGAGTTTGCCTTGGGAGCAGCGGGCGGTGAGAAACGGAACGAGTTTCTTCAATAGTCTAGGAATTGACACTGGCTGGACAAGCACGTTCAAGTATGCCCAAGCTTGGAGCAGAACAGTGGTGAGAGACGACGGACAGTTTGTGTCGAATGAGCCTGTGACGTCGAAAAACGACGAGTCGCGTTGAGAAGAGGTGGGCCGGGCTTCTTTACCCCTGTCCAAGGTGCACTGCTCTTGTCCACAAAATGGCCCAAGCTTCTGATCCACCCGCTAAGTAGGTCTGCTTTCTGCCTCAGCATCAAAAAACCCACGAGACACCAAATTTTCTTTCCTGATCTAACCATCGCGGCACGCGTCAGGTCTGCGCCCCCAGGTGCACCACAGGCGCATTGGACCGGATGAATAATGCTCACAGTCAAGTCTCCCCAGATCGACTGTTCAGTGTGATAATTGAAACCCAGTTGCATGTATGCTTTCAGTAAGTCTCTTCCCTTCTGCAGGTCCGTCCTGCGGCCGTCGGTCGCTTCCCCCACCTAGCTTTTCCATGATGATTTCCACTTTCACTTTCATAATGGACGACTTCCTAGCCACAATGTGCGGAATACACTTTTATTCTCTGATGAAAGCATTCAAACACTGTTGCAACAGCATCGCTCTCCTCTTATAGGCAGATGGCTAATAGGCGTACAGGATCTTGTGGGGGTGGGTGACTCTGATCTGGCGGTGCCGATGCATGGCACATACATCCCAGGCGTCTGGTCATCAATAAGTCTGAGGCTGATATTGCTTGACGCCTTCGACCAAGCTGACCAGGTGCTTCTGCCGTAGCATGCAGTCTGTATGGTGGTAGCGATTCGCGACCGATCAGTCTCTTGCTGTCCCTGCCTGCCGAGATAGCAGTCCGGCTGCTCCAGTGGCGCTCCAGTGGTAACCGTGCCAGCTCAGAAGGAGTAGGGTACTGAGCTTGGACTCATTATTTCCGCACTGCAGGAGCATGTGAACAACGTTCCAGAGCAGGCTGTCAAGAGGGCGGGGAGGGAGCCCGATGTCCGAGCATTATCGCACCGAAGATCTGTCCATAGCGGGTCTTCTACAGGTGAGTTTGGCAGCGAGGGTTGCGTGCCATCATGATCTTCGGCCATGGAGGTGCCGAGTGAAGTGGAAGTCTGTTACTTCTCAGGAGGGACCGCGTGCTATTCAAAGCGGGTGACTGAGTCTCTTCAAGATCCAGTCTGAGGCTAGCGCACCGTGTCTCGTGTGTCTCGATGCTCCATACCTGTGCAGACGGATTCATTGTCGAATGTGAAGCAGTATGTTCCGTAATTCAATCAAATATCTATAGTGACAGATCACACATCCGAGTGACAGTGCCTATATGCTCCATGGACGGACCACATATCGTGGGACGCCTCCCTCGAGCCCGAGACTGGAGTGTAGGGTACGCTTGAGGGTTAGGGTCGCTGTGAACCCACCTGGGCAGCCAATCAAACGAGCGGGTCCCGTCAGACAAGGTGGCCTGTGCCCCCCTGCACAGCTCGCGAACTGCCAGATGTGCCTTTCCCATGGCTGACCTGGAACGTCTCATGAATTACATGCTGCCCACCAACGACCCTCCAAGCGCCCCGTCTTCTCCCTTCCCGCCGTAACCTGTTGTCAATTGCCCGACATGAACTACGGCAAGAAGGACGAAGATGCCGACACCGGCCTGGTCAGGGTCGATCGGACCCAGGTCTTCCAAGAAGGTGAGGCTGTTGCTGCTGCCGCTGCTGCTGCTGCTGCTGCTGCCCGCGACACGATCCAGCTGCGCGCCCCCTTCCCCTGGCGAACATCGCGAGTGCTGACCTTGGACACCTACAGCGCGCCTCTTCAACAGCTCGCCCATACAAGCCCGAAAATGCCGAATCCTACTGACCAAGATCGCCCTCCTCCTCTACACCGGCGAGAAGTTTCCCTCCAACGAAGCCACCACCCTCTTCTTCGGCATCTCGAAGCTCTTCCAGAACAAAGATGCCAGTTTGCGACAGATGGTGCACCTCGTCATCAAGGAGCTGGCCCACTCCGCCGAGGATATCATTATGGTCACGAGCACGATTATGAAGGATACTGGCGGCAGCACAGACGTCATCTACAGACCTAATGCTATCCGAGCCTTGTGCCGTATCATCGATGTATGGAGAGATCTGCTGCTTGACCCCCAGCTGCCCCTCGCTGACTTGTCCTCAGGCGACGACGGTCCAATCCATCGAGCGTGTCATGAAGACCGCCATTGTCGACAAGAACCCCTCCGTATCCTCGGCCGCCCTCGTATCGTCCTACCACCTCCTTCCCATCGCGAAAGACGTCGTCCGCCGATGGCAGAGCGAGACACAAGAAGCTGCGGGCAGCACCAAGTCCTCCGGAGGCTTCTCACTGGGCTTCGCATCCTCGTCCACCCAATTGCCCGTTAACAACTCGACCATGACCCAATACCACGCCATCGGGTTACTATATCAGATCCGCATGCACGACAGAATGGCCCTGGTCAAGATGGTACAGCAGTTTGGAGCTGCTGGGGCCATCAAGAGCCCGGCTGCGATTGTCATGCTCGTGCGTCTCGCAGCGCAGCTGGCCGAGGACGACCATAGCTTGAGGAAGCCGATGATGCAGTTGCTGGACGGATGGTTGAGGCACAAGAGCGAGATGGTCAACTTCGAGGCGGCCAAGGCCATCTGCGACATACGGGACGTGACCGACGATGAGGTCGCCCAGGCTGTCCATGTCCTCCAGCTGTTCTTGACATCCCCTCGTGCTGTCACCAAGTTTGCCGCCCTCCGTATCCTCCACAACTTCGCCTCCTTCAAGCCTCAGGCCGTCCACGTTTGCAACCCGGATATCGAGCTCTTGATCTCCAACAGCAATCGCTCTATCGCAACCTTCGCCATTACAACACTGCTCAAGACCGGCAACGAAGCTAGCGTGGACCGACTCATGAAGCAGATCTCGGGCTTCATGTCAGAAATCACGGACGAGTTCAAGATCACCATCGTTGAGGCCATCCGGACACTGTGCTTGAAGTTCCCTAGCAAGCAGGCTGGCATGCTCCAGTTCCTCAGCGGCATTCTCCGTGACGAGGGTGGCTATGAGTTCAAGCGTGCTGTTGTCGAGAGCATGTTTGACCTGATCAAGTTCGTCCCCGACTCGAAAGAGGAGGCCCTGGCACATCTGTGCGAGTTCATAGAAGACTGCGAGTTCACCAAACTGGCCGTTCGGATATTGAACCTGCTGGGTCTGGAAGGTCCCAAGACATCACAACCGACAAAGTACATCCGCTACATATATAACCGGGTTGTTCTGGAGAACGCCATTGTGCGTGCGGCTGCAGTAACGGCTCTGGCCAAGTTCGGTGTCGGTCAAAAGGACCCCGAGGTCAAGAGGAGCGTGCAAGTCTTGCTCACTCGCTGCTTGGACGATGTCGATGACGAGGTCAGAGACCGAGCCGCCCTGAACCTCAGGTTGATGAGTGAGGAAGACGAGATGGCCGAGAAGTTCGTCAAGAATGGTAGGTACTCGAAGATCGTGAAATGTGTTCTGCGCCATGCTAACAATCCCACAGACAGCATGTTTTCGCTTCCGTATTTCGAGCACCAGCTTGTCATGTACGTCACGTCAGATGACAAGTCAACGTTCGAATCGGCCTTCGACATTTCCAAGATCCCTGTTGTCACTCGGGAGCAGGCGGACGCCGAAGACAGGACCAAGAAGCTCACAGCCTCCACGCCGTCGCTCAAGCCGCCAAAGGTCACGCCCGCGAAGCCAGCGGCAAGTGGAGCGGAGGCTGCCGCTTCTGCTTCTGCGGCAGCACAGCAGTATGCCCAGGAGTTGATGGCCATCCCTGAGATGAAGGAGTTTGGCAGTCCACTCAAGTCAGCGCCTGTTGTCGAGCTCACAGAGGCCGAGACCGAATACGTCGTCAAAGTCATCAAGCACATCTTCAAGGAGCACATTGTCCTGCAGTACGACATCACAAACACTCTGGATTCTGTGGTGCTGGAGAACGTGTCCATTCTGGCATCTCCTGCCGAAGATGAAGAGCTCGAAGAGGTCTTCATCGTTGAGGCGGAGAGGCTGAACCAGAACGAACCCGGCAAGGTCTATGTGGCCTTCAAAAAGGCCGGCGGTGAGGGCGCCCTGCCCGTCACTTCCATCTCCAACACGCTCAAGTTCACCAGCAAGGAGATCGACCCCACGACGAACGAGCCGGAGGATACTGGCTACGATGACGAGTACGAGGTGGCCGAGTTCGATCTTGCTGGCAGCGACTACGTGATCCCGACGTACGCCAGCAACTTTGCACACTTGTGGGAGCAGGTCGGCGCTGCAGGCGAGGAGTCACAAGAGACGCTCCAGCTGAGCAGCATGAAGAGCATAGCAGGTACGCCGTGCTCCCAACCCCCAACCCCAACCCCAACCCCCCCCGGTGGAGTTGGGATTGGCCCCAACGAGATCCTCTACAGAAAGGAGACGAGACGCTAACATTTTGATTCCTCCCCCACAGAGGCCACCGAACAACTGACCAAGATCCTCTCCCTGCAACCGCTCGAGGGCACCGACGTGCCCGTCAACCAGACGACCCACACGCTCAAGCTGCTCGGCAAGTCCGTCAACGGCGGCAAGGTCGTGGCCAACGTCCGGATGGCCTACTCGGCCAAGTCGGGCGTCACGACCAAGATCACCGTGCGCGCCGAGGAGGAGGGCGTCGCCGCGCTCGTGATCGCTTCTGTTGCGTAGACGAGAGGGGCGTGGCAGATCCAATCGTGTGTGGCTGGGTGGGTGGTTGGTTGGGTGGTTGGGGGGAGCTATGGATGGGAGGTGTTGCAACCAACCCACTGGTCTTCTTCTCCGCCGCGAAAAGAAGTGCCCATGCAAGCAAGTGTTTATTATTATTAGGTCGCATAGACGAATGGACGCTGGGTGGGCGGGCAATTCGAAAAATAGTCCGCTTCCTCTGATGATATATTTTAGGAATGGTTAGTAGGCCGGGGAGAAGAGTCGGTTGAATGGAGTCTAGCATGAATTTATCGACAAGAACACCTGGAAACACGTGTCTCCCTGCCCCCCCCCCCCTCCGTGCAATACTGCTCGTAATATCTCGAGACTGTCAGCAACGCTGTCTTCGGTTCTCGCGAGATTGGAAGTCGGCCAGGCGCTATTGTGGACTGCTAGGAATTAGACCATGTGTACCTCACACAACGATATACGTCAATTTTCGCGTCTGCCTCTTCCTGGAGAGAAGACTTTGATAACAAGAACGGCATGGTAATTATCCTCGGATAACAACAACAGCCTAGACTACTTAGCCAGCAGCACCAGCAGCTCATAAAAGTATCTAGCAAAGACGTTATCTACCTGCTCGTCTCCGGACCCGGCTCCTCCCCACAACCCACCATGCCTCACCATCACGGACCCGCCTTTCCTCGGTACACACAAGACAAGACACAATCCCGCCCTGAAGTCCTGGGGAATCCTAGAAGAGAGAATTTTTGACAAAGAAGATAAGAAAAAGGTGATTTGTTCTTGAGAAGAATCAAAGAATCGAATTTTTGTGTGGGTAAATAAAAAGGTTTACAACGACAACACGCCTGACGCTCGTAAGATGAAGGGAACAAGAAAATCGAACGCCTTCGCCGAGCGTCAAAGCCATACATTAAGCACTGTAGTACCCCCTTTTTCTCTTTTCAAAAAGGCTCGGCGAAGAGCAGAGCCTCGGGAAGTCCGTTGGTGGGTGGGTGGTTGGTTTCTGCGTGATCCCGCAAGTGTATGACATAAGGAAACTCGTGCTATGCCTGGATAAGAAGTGCTGTCGTCCCGGTAATCTTGAGAATGTTTAGCTTGTTCGAGCTGATTGCTGCCATCTGACCATCGTTGCAGAAGTAAGAGTCTCGTCGGAGCAATTGATATTGCATCGTTGTGACGGCGACATGAACGACGTGGAATCCAAATACCATCGCGTGTGCTGTAATGTGGCGCTCTCCCTGTTTGGCCTGGAATGCTCAAGCAAGGGAGGCGGTCACCTCGGGCTGTCGCCGGCAGCACTAGTGGTCGAATTGGACAGCAGCGTTATTTCCAGGTCCGAACTTCTTCTCCTATCGTCTCCGGACAGGTCCATCGCGCTGCTTGAGCCGGCTCGTTCGCCAGCCCTCGTACCACTGGTCCCTGCTGGCCTCGCGCAGCTCCGCGCGCCAGTCGCTGAAGACGGCCTCCTTGAGTCGCGAGAAGTCGCAGTGCTCTTCATTGTTGGGATCCGCGAAGCCCCACGGGAATTTGCGACCGACCACCTCGGGCTCGTAGATGTCTGGGCTGATGATGGACAGGGGGATGTACGGGATATCCTCCAGCGGCTCGTCGCCGTTTCTGGTCTGATGGACCGAGGTGATGGACTGGCGCTTGGAGCTCTTGGACTTGGGAGACGTCTCGCCACCCTGGATGAGTATCTCGCCATCCTCGGCTTCCTCATCGCCACTAGCATAGTCAGAGTCCTGCGCTTCTGGCTCCTCAGAGATGCGGGTAGACGAGGGTCGCGAGGGCTCATCGTCATCCTCGAGACCCAAGACCTCCAGGGGGTCCATGTTCGCCTTTTTCAAGCTGTCCCAGACGGACTTCTTGAGGACTTGCATGTGCTTGGTAGTGATGGTGTCGGCCTTGGAGACGACAGGTACGACGGTGGTCTTGCCCTGAAGGGTTCGGAAGACCTGCAGGTCCAGGTCGTCGTCCAGACTGCCCACCATACGAGCAGCGTGGTATTTGCCATTCCCGTTGGCGGATGTGGCCCTTGCGGAGGCCATGTTTTTGTCGAGTCTGGCAGGGTCTAGGAGGATGAAGGCGCAGTGAATGTGTGTATCTTGAACACCAGGCGACCGAATCACCTTCATCTCCTCGGCGAACGTCTCCTCAAATTTGCTCTCCACGAAAGTCGACATCTCCCGGAGCTGCAAGTCGACCACGTTCTTCTCCAGGCCTTCCGAGTCCCACAGTGTCACACCGACGCGTTCTCCGTCAATCTCGCTCTCGACGAAGTGAGGGATGAAATTACCGGACGGCTGGGCTCGGACGCGTTCTTCTTCGGGGTCCATGCGGGTGCCTCGCTTCTTCGCGGGCAGCGCGAGTGCTGTCTTGAGGAATTCGAGGAATGAGGTCTTGCCGGCGCCTCGGGTACCAATGATCAAGACACTGGTCAATTGAAGTCAGCTCTCATTCTTGCACATCGGGAGGCCGGTCCTAGGCCAAGAGACTTACTTGAAGGGAGTCGGGTCCTTCCTACGGCGGACTCGTCGAGGGTTGTTGACTGTGGAGACCGCAGAGCTCGCATAGCTGTACCGTCCTCGGTTCGTCATCGACTCCGTCCTCGCGTACGGATCAACCCACTGGCCATTGGGAATGGGAGGCACGGGAACATTGGCAGAAATGGCACGCGGCGGCTGCTCCATGGAGGGCCTTGGGACACTGCGAGGTTGTGATTCGGGGCGGTCGAGACCAAAGATGGCAACCGAGTCTCTGGTTTCGAAGATGGGTTCCCTTAGGCCGTTGTAGAGCTGGGGCAGCTTGGGAGGTGGCTGGGCTCGGGCTGCAAGGGCAGCCTGCCGCTGCATCTCTGCCTCACGGGCCTGCTGGGCTTTTTTTCCTTTCATGTCGCCTGATTTCCGTCGCATGAGGATACCAAATGAAGAACGGTTCGAACTGCTCATTCTTTGAGTAACTCAATCCTTGGAGAATGGGCGCGGCAATGCAGCGGGGAAGCCACTAGGGTGTACCAGTAAGGCAACGCTGTTTCAGGGGCCGTGGAAAGAACGCTGGCTGGGATGGTCGCAATGCGCTGTGGAAGAAGACGCAAGTTAGCACACGACCAGATGGCTTGCTGCTGAGTGGGCTGCTTGTGCGCAGAAGAGTGCAGAGGTCTGAAGAGAGTGGTGTTTCAAGGCTTCTTCTGCAGCGCGCGTCTGTCTTCCCAGATCTCTGGGCTGAGACGGTGGCATTGAGCTACTCGGATGTCGTGACGGGGACAATCTCGAGGCTGATCTCTGTCCCTCCTTTTCCCCAACGTCGAGTGACGGCGGCTGTGAGCGGTTCGATGTTTCAGGGTGTCTTACCTCGAGGAATCGGTAGCCGATTGGGAGACGTTTGCGAGGCGAGAGCGCAGTGGTAAGGTGGCCTGGCTCGGGGGTTATGAGGCCGGAATTCGAACAGACGGTTGACGGTCGCAAACGGTCCCAAGGATTTGGATCCTGAATACCACGTCGCGATAGAATTGGAATCCCGATCGAATGGTTTGGAGCCCGCAAGGTAAAACGCAACGTTCGCTATGACGAAGGACAATGTCAGTATCTTGGCGCAGAGGGAAGTCGACCAGCGTCGAATGTTTAAGTTGGCGAGATGCAGATCAGACGAGTATGCGAATGGCAGCGGGCATAGATCTGCACTGCAACGCGGCGCAAGCACAGGTTGGCGGTAGTGACACAGCACAGGCCAACAAGTTCGTGGAAATCCGGTCTGTGCAGGTTGTGACGCTGCAAGATCCTCTTCCGCGGCACCGGATAGAAGTTGAAGAGGGAGGGATGATGTCAAGGGCTGCCCAGTGCTGGTGGTGGTGGTGGTGGTAGGGAGGTAGTGGAGGTGTTGATGGCGACCACACCAGTCCCCACTGCCACGAGTGTGTCGATTTACAGGTCCAGGTAGGCGCCCGACGATGACTTCGGAGATTTAATCTACCTCGTGCATCAAACAAGCCGGCAGACGGATTCCACAGCCATTGAGCGGGACTCACAGAGTGCAGCCACGAAATAGAGATGCAGGGCGCGAGCGACAGAGGAAAAAAAGACGTACATCTTCCAAGGACCAGAAATTCGTCTGGAGCTGGCTCGGCCCCAATCGCAATTGATTTCGGGATGATGGCAACGCAACGTCGAAGGCCTGGCGTCGATGTCGTCCGGTTGTGCACACTGTACGGGATGCGTGCCGCGTCGACTAGTCCAATCCAGCCTAGTCAGGGGTAAATATCGTGGATGCAGAGCCACGAGTCGAATGTACCGGGTCGGCGATGTTGTTGACGAACACGACCGGGACAATGCTTGTGCAGCGGACAGAGTGCGTCTGGAAAAAGCACAGGAGAAGAGGAAGAAGAAGATGAGATGAAAAAGCAGGGGAACAAATTGGCAGGCAGTGGGTGAGTAACGAGAGTAGAGAAGGGGAGGAGATTCCAAGATGGCTCGCTAGGATTAATCGGACGAATGCGGTTGTCGCCGCACTGCTTTGGCGTTCCCTGCCCACTGCCGAGTGTTGACGTTCTCGAGCCGAGCGCCGCTCTCTTTCTGTTCAGGTTTTCCAGACCGTGAACTTGAACCGTTTGATTTGGGGTCGGTTGTCGACAGACAAAACGAGGAGGAATGGTGAGGAGGAGGAGGAGGAGGAAGAAGAGAAAGAACTGATTCCGAAGATCCAAATCGACAACCTTGACGAGCATGTGCTGCTGGACAGGCAGTCAAGCCTGGGAGATTGCTGGAGGGGACGGTGCTCATGAGAGCGAAATGCAACGAGATTCTGGGGTTCGGCAGGGGTCCCAAGGCCTGCCTTCCGCCCCCCGTCCACATGCGACCCTGGCCGGCCTGTGGTCCTGTGGGCCTCTGGGCCTCGACAGCACCAAGTAGCGACTTTCCCTCAGGGGCACTCACTCTGTAATTTCTTGGCGCGAGGCTATTTGAGGTGACGTCCTGAATGCCTGACTATCTGACAGGCTGACAGCTACCGGTACGCTGTACGCGGTACCGCTATGGCCCTGCAGATGATCACCACAAGCCAAATCCCAGCTGTGGGGGACCCAAATTGGCCCTTCCCTTTGGTCTGATGCCCGTTCAGGAAGCCGCTGTGTGTAGCCAAACACGCCAAGGTGGGTGCAGTGGTACTCGTACGTCGGTCTCAACGTTGCGGTCCATCTTATTAGCATAACGTCAAAGTGCTCCAGAGCCAGCTCTTCGCTGTCCAATTCCCGAACTTCATCATGCTCTAGCACCTCAGTCCCGGTGAGAGGCTAGCGCTAATCATTATAGGACGAGCACCACTGGCAGTCGTTTCTTCTGGGGCCATGCCCTCCGTTTCCGCGGCCTCCTTTTGAGTTTGCGGCGATGCCACTTTAGCGTTGGGACGACTGCTTTTTTTTTGATCTCTGCACTGCCATGATATAAAAGTCCTCGATATCAAACACAAATTTATCGCCCACCACCGTAGCTACCACTACGAGAATTCCACGCACCGAAAAGGGGCTACCGCCAACGGTGACCAGCGTCCATTCCGCCCAGAGGAATCAGCATGAGCATGAGCATGAGCATGAGCCGTGCTGCACTCGTCTGCGCTCTGTGCAACGTCCTCTCATCAACCTCCTGCTCGGCTGCAATCTCGCAGAGCTCCCCTCCTAAGATTGCAGGCACCGTCCTCCCTGCTGGGGGAACAAGCACCGCTGTCATCCGCAGAGTAGTGTGTCAATTCCTCATCAGTTCCCACTGTGCCCCCCTCTCTGTCGACTGTCCCTGGAGCCATCCTCGGTGGATCCTGGATTTTACTTTGATATTAGACAGCTCTCGGCCCTGTCAACCGGGTTTCAACCGCTGTCTGTCCGCCGCTGCGTAATATTGTGTCTTGGATGACATCGTTGGTTTTGCTTTTGCCTTCGCTTTCTCTCTTGTTCTCCCAGCCTCAACTGCCACCCGAGCGGTCGTACCCGGGGCGTTCGTGCAGACTGAGCCAGCCTGTCTACCCGTGGCTTCTTGCTTCTCAAGGAGGTGCTTGTGTTACCAGCACGGGACCCAGCCAATGGTACAATATCCGCTGGAGGGCGGGAACACCCGGCTCGAACCAAATGGCCAGATGCCAGAGCTCTCCCGCGGTGGACCGGTCTCATCCCAACAAATGTGAGGAACAAGTGTGAGGCAATAGGCCACCACCTGCCCCTACTGGGCAATTCTCACCAACGCCGATGACAACGGACCGAGTGCTGTGGGTGACGAGACCAAATTGTGGGCATGAACGCCATGAGTACACATGACTAAATCCATGGTGGTCCCATCACAGCGTTCCGAGGTCTAGAGTATTCTACTTACATGACCTTGTCTATTCTTAGCCGCGCGGTGTCATAGACAAAGCATGGCCCGGAGAACTTTGATTTGATCAATCACACAAACATGCAAGAGGCCTCACTTGTTTGTTTCAGCTTCAGCCCTAGGGACGGGCCCGCCAGTCAATCAAATCTAAATTATTTCTTTCTTTCCCTTGCCCTTCCTCATTTAACCCCATCTTACTAGTAGGTTCTGCCTTGTCGCGACGCGTGACCTCACGCGCCAACCACCGAGGCCACACGCGAACACACGTTCATCTTTTCTTTCTTACACTAGACCTCGAGGCACGGAGGACGGGGCAAGCGATGTCACCTCGGCGCGTGTTCTAGAAGCTCTCATTAGGGGGTTGGGGAAGGTTGGGCAGCGGGAGATTGCTTTTGCTCTTGGCTGATCCCTGGGTCGCTCCGTCGCAACGCTGTTCCTGAGCTAGAACACAATAGGGTTGTGCGAATAGACTGAAGATCAAGATATAAATAAATAGTCTGTGCAAGCTTTGGGGGCTAGGGAGTGCACATTGGCAGGGGGCGGACACCGGACAGCAGAGCACTGGTTGGCAGACGGCGGGTTGGTGTGAAGCATTATCTATCTGGTGGTTGCGTGATGTCTACAAAGTATATCTCGCATAGGTACTGACAGGAGTAGCCGATTTATCCCGCCCAGGTATAGCAACCTTCCAACTCCGGATCCATATGCCACCTTGCGCCTCAACAGCATGGAGCCTGTATCCCTCTACCGCAGGGTTCATCTACCCTCTTCTACAAGGCCCGAGCAATATGCAGTTTCTATGGTATAACATGCAGCCCGACAGCACGCCCTCGCGTCTCCTCTAGATCCTCTCTCAGCCCTCAAACACACCATGCTGTAATTCCACCCCCATCTCTTTGGCCATGCCTCTCATGCTGTTCTCGATCTCGTCCTCCATACCGCCTCCCAGGCCCAACCACTGGCGTATCCTGAAGAAATAAAACAAGATGTCCGACCCCCACAGCACCGTCTTGAACAGCAGGTGCCGCCAGCGGTTCCTTACCCTCTCCTGCCACGGCAGACTCGGGTCCATGAACAAGCTCCTCGACGCCCACTCGCCCATCATCTTCACCCTGTTGACGGGGGAGCCCATGTACTGATTGTTGCCCTGCACGATGCGCATGTTCCGGCCGATGAAGATGAGCTCCTTGGGCCACTTGTCCTCGTCGGCGAGGATGTCCCGGATCCCCTGCTTCATGCGCCGCTGCATCTCGTAGTGCCGCTCGCCCGCGCTCTTGCCCTCGCCCTCCAGCAGGCCCTTCTTGAAGGCCTGGTCCCCGCCCTCGTACGGGCGCATCAGCGTCGCGCTGGCAAAGATGTCGGCCGCCTTGATCCCCCACTCCTCGGTGACCTGCCGGATAGTCGCGTTGTCAAAGGTCATCAGGCTCTTCCAGAACAGGCCGTACTCGTGCCGGAACTTGGGGCTCATGTACACGTACAGCCCGTGGTCGATCAGCACCAGCTCGGCGCGCCCGGACGGCAGGCGGCGGATGAAGATATTGCCCGGGTGCGGGTCGCAGTGCACGACGCCCCACTTGAAGATCTGGGCGCTGAACAGGTCTACCATGGTCGTCATGACCTCCTGCGGGCTGAGCCCCAGCCCGCCCTTGCCCCGGGGGCCCTTCCACCACGTCCGCTCCGGCTTGAGGCCCTGGCTGTCTGGGTTCTCGCGCAGTTCTCTCCGCAGGGCGCTCATGTCCGGCGGGTCGAGCTGCTTGCCCTGCACGCCCGGGCTTCCTCTCCCATAACCGCCGAGCCAGGGGCCTGTCATGGCCTCCTTGTCCCAGAGACGGATGCCCTCGATCCATTCCGTGGTCAGCACGCGCTTGGAGCTGAGCTCCGGGTAGACGACGGGGACGTAGACGCGGCCGCGCAGCGAGGGCTCGTCCGCGACGAGGCTGCGCATAGTCTCTGAGTTCTTGGCCTCGTTGAGGAAGTCGGTTTCCAGTTCGAGTCGTTCTGTGATAAAAGGGACGAGCGAGTAGAGCGGCAGGTCAAACCAGCGGGAGTAGACCCAGGTGACGACCCTGTACCAAGTCAGCACCATCTCGTCCCGTAGCCTTGCTTGCTGGCGTTTTGCCTTTTGCGCATCCTCCCGGCAGCCTTCGGACGCGTTGCCACTTACTTGAAAGCCCACAGGTCCCACCCGATCTGCTTCTTGATCTCTGGCTTCTGTATCTTCACCGCGACCTCCCGCCCGTCGGGCAGCCGCGCCCAATGCACCTGCGCGACGCTCGCGCTCGCCCGCGCCGTGCGCTCCATGACGCCCCTGCCGTCGGCGCCGACCCAGCTCACGCCGAAGACGTCCTGGGCGCCGCGCCCGCCAAAGTCCTGGCGGATGACCCTCTCGACCTCGTCCCACGCGACGCTCGGCGCGTCGTCGAACATGCGCGCGAACATGCGCTGGAACTCGGGCGGCAGCACGGCGCTCTGCATGGCGATGGCCTGGCCGATCTTGAGGTACAGCCCGCCGTTGTGCCGGAGCAGCTCGAACATGCGCTCCGCGCTCCGGCGGTGCAGCTCGGGGATGCCGCCGCCGGCGCCGATGAGGGGCAGCGGCTCGGCGCGGAAGTTGATCTTGTAGTCGAGCGCCACCGAGAGCCCGATGCCGAAGGTGCGCAGAGAGCGCGCCAGCCCCGAGGCGTAGATCTGCCGGTCCGCGAGGTACAGGGCGCCGCCGATGCCGAGCAGGAGGGCGAGCCGGCGGGCATATCGGCGGGTGCGGGTGTAGGAGCGGGCGAGCTGGGGTGCGCCGAGGGTGGACGGTGGGGGTGGGCCCCGGAGGGGTTCGAAGGGGCCTGAGGTGCCGAGCGTGCGGCGGGAGATTGTGACAGGAAGAGCTACATGTGAGGGTCTTGTTCGAAGGAGCGGGCATGTGGTGGTCGAGAGAGGTCGCGTGCGGGTGGTGGTGGGTCCTCGGGGCCTGGCGATGACGGCCGAGGGTTGCCGGTGAAGGCCTCTGGCTATGTTTTGGCGGAACATAGCCGCCTTTGACTTTGGAAATGTCAAAGTCGCCGTGAGAAGGTTGTGGTATACATTAACCGGAGGAATGGTTTTTAAAAAAAAAAATTTTACCCAACCCAAGAAAAATAAAAACAAAAAATCCGACGAAGGAAGTGAAGTAAGCCGGGAAAGTTCGTTGTGGGAGGTCAATGACGATATTCTGTGGAGGTCGGGTCGGGGTTTAGGCTGGGTTGGCGCCGAGCCTGGCTTGGACCTACCGATCCGGGGCACCGGGTAGCCCGCACGAGGACCCTTCTTTCCTTCCTTTCAACTTTTTGGTCGTCCAACGTTATCCTCCTTGCCCCGGCTTACCTGTTAGCCCGACCTTTCGGGGATTTGTAATTGGGCGTTGGATGTATACTTGAGTACAAGGCCGTGTGGCTCTCTTCGGTGGCTGACATTTCTACTCAGTTACCAGTACGGATGTACTTTGTAGAAATGCCCGACATCAATTATGGAGCCACATCTCAAGCGAGCCTGTGTGTCTGGTTGGAAGTCAGTACTAGGCGCCTTGCCTCCCATGTGCATTGTGAAGGCGATCATGGTATGCTGTGCTATGGCATGCTCTGCCACCGTCGCCCACGACGTTCATCTCCAGGTTGTACCTATCAGACACCTTTCCAGAGACAACACAGAGAAAGCGGGACCGCCGGGCATTCGACTCTGCACGAGATTCAGGCAAGCAGGCCCCTTGGGGGGTTGGGGGGTTGGGGGGGTGGGCGGGCGCGTACGATGGGATGGCTCTGTGAGACAATCTGCTATGAGGAGGTCTATCATATGCAAGGTGGAATGTTTCTCACCACAAATGGCTTCGTCATAGACGAAACCTCGAGACCATTGGCTCAAGGGTCAATACTGAATCTAGTAGAATGAGGTCGTCTCTTTTCCTCCCTACAGTTTACGCATGGCTTTCCTCCTCTGTCTTCCTCGACGTCAACACAAGCGTCGAAGCAACAGAAGACAAAAGAAGACTAGCAAACCCGGCACTTCCCCTCTCCTGCGACGGGCACACCCGCAACCCAACTTCTGAGACGCCAAACGAGCCTCGTCTGAGCGCTGCCCCGACATCATTGGCCTGCCCGATGCAACCTTCACAGCCACGCGGGACGAACGGGCGAAACAGGACCCAAGAGCTTCGCTACCGGCCCCAGGCCAATAGGTTCTAGGTCACGGGGGCAGATCATTCGTGGTGTCCTGTCCTCGTGAGGCGTGAAGGGCCCAGCACCGGAAGACTCGGCGGGCGGCAGCGCGGCTCTGGAGAAGCCGTTCGTTCATGCCCCACGAGGGGTCTGTGACAGTCGCGGGACTGGGTTGCCACTTCTGCTTCTTTTGTTATTGACCCTGTGAGCGAATCATAGGCCCTGAAGTAGGCAGATCCCCCTCTTCAGGACCCGGAGACCCAACAGATGGATCTCGGTATCTTGGGGTCGGTCGCACCGCGACACGATGATTCCCGCCATGGCGGGTCTTGCGCACGAGTTCTACAGGACTCCGTTGTTGAAAGTGCAGGCCAATCGGTGCACCAGGGCCGTCGCGAGGCGGGCGCCAACAGTATCCACAGTAGTATTGAGTGGTCTCGAGGTGTCGCAGCAGAGGAGACGACACAGACAGCAGCCGTCGCAGAGTTGAGGCGAAGACGTCGCGATAGACTCATGGATTGGGCGAACGAATCCGGCCGGATGGACCTCGCAGATTTTAAGATCACGAGCGAGCGGCACGGCCGATGGACATCGTGATTTCTGGGCCGTCTACCTATTTTGTGGAAACCAATCAAGCTTTTGGATTCGAGACACGTCCCGCGGGAAAACAGCCCGAGAGATTGTAAGGCGCACAGTGGATACTCGGCGTGCCAGGTTTTGGCATTGTGTGTCTCGTCGGCACCTGATGGACCAGTGTCAGCGTGCCAGCGTGCCGTCGCGCCAGCGTGCCGGCGTTCGCGCGGGTGCACGAGCACGCGGGAGATTGACACAGACTATTTCAAGTTTATCCGGACGGACGGTGGACGCCTGGCATGACCGGAAAGACAAAACCATGCAACCGAGTTGTACTCGCTTGCAGAGAGAGTCTCAAAGGGCAGACCATCCAACGGACGGTGGGTTTTTGTACGGCATACCTACTGTGCATATGGGTGAGACGAGCAGGCCTCGGACAGATGGTGTCATACACGTTCGGCCTCGGTTCGTTAGGATCCAGGGATCTCTTCCGGTCTTAATCTCCTTCGCCTTGATGAGGTTTGCGTCAAAGGGGGATACAGTATATGATTCAAAGCAAGCGCTCCGCGGTAACTGGGACAGTCCCAACAAGGCAAGGGTCGGTCTCCGGCCCATTCCAAATTGGAGTGTAGCAAAACCTGATAGGGGAGTTTAGGGGACCACCAGCAGAAGAGCAGCAGCAACAGCAAGCAAGACGGGGTTCATTGGCAGTGGGGCATGAATTCTGATAGCCAGCCGTCCCCTGGCCTGTGACTGGCTGGAGGGCCGGAGGGACGAGATGATGCGCAGGAGGCTGGAGAGGCTCATCGGACAAGGCCAGGGCACGACTGGGAATCTGGTTGCAATGCGCAATTCGGGAGTGGGTCCCCCAGTGGTTTGGGATTGATCGCTCTGAAACCTCCCCGGACGAACAGCTCGATAGATGCATATCCATCTCTCCCTCAGTGGATACGTAGACGGAGTGTTTGATCCCTGAGACAATCATGCGTCGTCGGACGGACGCACGCTCGCTTATAACGATCATCCTGAGGGGCGAATTGCATGTCAAGGATCAGGACCCCAAATTGGCATCGTCAAGATCGCTCGTCAGAGTCATACCCTCATCAGCCACAATCAAGAAGCTGGCACACCTGCACCGGACCAGGGTCGACGACCTGGGCCTGCAGGCCTGCTACGCAGACTGGCCTGGCTGGCTGGGACTGCTGTAGGTGATGGGGTGGCGCGGGACTTGCATTGCATCCTGCAGGCCATCTACGCGAGGCCAATAAATCTCACCCTAGTGGGTGGATGACCAGGTTTTTGACAAAATACAGCGTTCGAATCTCCCCAAGTCCGGGTAAAGCCATTGGAGGATTAGTGTCTATCTTGGATGTTGTGTGGCGGGTAGCCAAACTTGAACCTAGTCCATCCCGCGCCCGCCGTCCTAGACGAGCCTGCCAAGATGATGATGGTGGTGATGACCTGCTTCTTCGGGACTATGGATCATGTCCAGGTTGTCGGATGCGCTGCCCAGATTGTCTATGTCTGCTGTGCACTCACAAAAGGCCAGAACCTTTGGAGTACTGTAGTACTCTGTTGTAGCACTCTGCATCCCCCACCCATTGGTGCATGAGCTGACGTCTCTGAGTGTCTGCAGATCTGCACTATACATATACATAGTAGCTGCTATGATGTCCTGCAGCCAAGTGTAGGACCAGGAATGAGCCTCAATGATGACGGCTTTTTTGGGGCGCGAGGGGAGCGAGGCATTGCATAAGCCCGACGCCTTGGCAGGAACTCAGGCCATTCGGTGGGTGTAAACCTTATTGGTGTTTTGCTAGTGAAGAGTAAATCTGTCAGACGGGCGTGATTTGATGTAATAGTAGAATAGTTATTTGCTGAATCGTCAGGCATTCGTCATGAATGCAGACATAAAACCTGCACACAATTGGATTGTATGGAGTACAGCGTACCGGTAGGTATGCAACTACAAAGTAGAACGGGAAGAGGAGGGCCTAGATGATAAACTATATCCAGTATCCCTGCTCCATGCCGGTCGTCCAGTCCTCGACAGGGATCACTCCACGACCCCCTTCTGGTGTGCCCACTTTTCCTGCTGCAGCTGCCCTGTGCGCCGTGTCTTGGTGCCGCTCCCCCATGTGCCCGGTGTTTCCTGCTGCACTGCACTTCCTTCCACACTCCGTGTCGCCGCCGACTGATCTCCAAGGCTACCAACCAAGCCAACCCTCGTCTTCCCTTCTCACACTCCTTTGCAACAACCACTACCTTTCCAGACGACACACACACCCACACCCGAAATCACCTGTCTGCCATGCAGAGGTGATCTGCTCGTCTCTCGACGATCAAAACACAATTGAAGAGATTGGAAACGAGTGAATTGAGAACCAGGCAGAGCCATAGGGACAGGCAGAGCCAGAGTCAGGCTGGAAGAGGCGGCAACGAGAGGGCTCCAGGAGAGGACGACTGCGCCTCCCTGTGACTTGTGGTCATCGCTGAACCGCATTCCACCTTGGCTCACCTCTGAACCGAGGGCGGAGAACTTGACAATCGAATTGATCGGATTGCACGACACAGCTGGCCCTTCAATGTTGTCGAGACGCGACTCGAATCTCACCTCGAAGCCATCCCTCGACTTCGTCATCCGCACCGAACATCTTCGATAGAGGAAAGATCACGACCTGGACCTCAATTGGAGCCACCGCTCTCCTCGCCGCGTCTTGACGGCGCTGGCCCGCTCACCCTGTCGTCTTTCGCTCTTGGACCTCTCCTGCTCAGGCAGCCGCAGTAACAATGCTGCGACCGGCAACACCGCTGTCCTTTCTGCTCTTTGCAGCCTTTGGACTGCTTCTGGTTGCGGTCCTTTCTACCCCGATCATACAAGGCATACCGCTGGGCACCTTTGACGGTTTCAATTTTGGTGTGTTTGGATACTGCGAAGGCACCTCTTGCAGCCCAATCGAGATCGGCTATGACACTGGTATGTCACGAACCAGACCCTGAGTCTGTCGTCCCAGAACATGTGTATCAGAATGCTGACTACTTGACCAGCGAGTCTTCAAAAGTCTGATGGCAACAACAGCGACTTTGACCTGCCCCAGGGCACCAGGTCAACTCTCTCTACCATTCTTGTTGTCCATCCTGTTGCCGCTTTGGTCACCTTGATCAACTTGATTCTCGCCATCGTGTCTCATCTTCATGCTCCCTCCCATTCTTCCCGATATCTACTTGCGATATTCATCCTCAGCATCTTCAATTTTCTTCTCTGCCTTTTGGCATTCCTTGTCGATGTGCTGCTCTTTGTACCTCACATGGCCTTCGGATCCTATTTCGTGCTCGCGGCAACCATCCTTGTTGCCCTCGGCACTCTGGTCTCTTGCGCAATGCGTAGGACCATCGTCAACAGGAAAGCGCGTAAGAAGCGCATTGCGGAGAACGCTGAGATGAGTGGGGAGAATTACTACAACAGGCAGAAGGAGACTGCTATTCCTTCCACCGTCCAGCCCACCATGCCTGTCGTCAGTGGGGCAAACGGCACTGCGACCGACAAGCTCCCCGCTTTCGCCTCTTTCGAGAAAAAGGACACGAGCGATGAGCGCATCCCCCTCACGCAGCGCTCTCCCACAGAGAGATCCCCGAACAATCCGGCCATGGACATCCACAGCTCCGAGGTCGCGTACAACGGCCCGGTCGGGCCCGGCCCTCGGAGGCAACCATCGAGAGACCAATATGGCAACCCAATCAACGCACCCCCCGACGCATACGGCGTGCGCCGTCCCTCTATCGAGAGTCAACGCTCACGTGGACGTGGGGGTATGGGACCTGGTGGCTATCGTGGACGTGGTGGCTATGGTGCTCCGAGGGGTGGCTACGGCCAATACGGCCCTGGACCTGGACGAGGTGGATATGGCCCACCAGGACGCGGAGGCTACGGTCCACCCCCAGGACGTGGAGGCTACGGCCCTCCTCCGAGAGGCTACGGCGGACCCATGATGCGAGGTGGTCGACCGCCACCGCCACCGACGTACGATCCCTACGGCGCTAGACAGCCGTCACCAGGTCCGCCCTCAGCGCCCGGCTACGCCATGAACAATATGAATGGTCCAATGCCCAGCGTTTCCACTGGCAATAGCTACGAAGCCTTCAACCCAGCCAACCGGGAAGAGGACCTGCCGCGAGCCGAGTCTCCGCCGCCCCTCCCAGGAACTGTCGTTCCTCAGGCCAACGAGATTGCACGACAGGGCAGCCCGGGTCAAGGCCAGCAGTTCCGGGACAGCGACGCCGATATTATGGGCATGGTCGGGTTGCAGCAAGGCTTGCAGCAAGGGCGATCGACACCTGGGCGTCGCCACGACACATACATGAGCGGGAGTCACTACAGCCAACCAGATGAGTAAGTGATCCGGTCTGTCCCTTTTGCAGGTCTCGCAGGCATTGTCGGGACTGACATGTGTATTAGTGCGTACGTGCCAGTACGCTCAGCCTGGGACCAGCAGAATGCTGGACGCAGTTCCCCCGCTCGTGCAGTGCATCCATCCGCTTTGCCCCCACCACTACGGCCAGGCGGCAGTCCTCCAAGCCGTGGGAGCCCGGGTCCTGAGCCCTCCAAGGAAACATCCTATGTCGAGGACATAGATCCTCGCTTCGCTGAGCCTCCTGTTGTGGCCCCTCCTCTCATACAAAGATCTATGTCGCCTCCTATGATCGACACTAACAACGATTCATACGATAGCATACCTGAGGGAGCGAGAAGTCCAGCAGAGTCAGAGCACTCGACCTTCACCTCGATATCACAGCGAGGCATCAACCCCCGGTGGTCTGGTAATGGCAATCCACCGCCCCCGATGGCCCCGCCGTATCAGGGAATTCCACCGCGAAGGCCTGTGCCACAAGTGAACAATATGCTGTTGGACAGTAACCCTGACTTCCAGCTACCCGGTGCGCGTGGCGGCCTTGGAGGCGGCCGGGGCCGTGGTGGATATCCGCCTGCTTTTTAGGCCCTTTGGACTCTGGACAAGATATTGATGATACCCTCGAGCTGCGAATGACGGCATGGACATACTCAGCCCTTTTCCCTTCGACTGTCCATATATTTCCTTTGCGTTCACGTCATGGCGTTCTGCTTTGACCAAAGTACCGTCCCATTTGGCCATTGGCAACGACACGGCCTTGGGCTCGGCTGCTCAGATCCAGCTTCATTTCGGATCCTTAATAACGCCCCTGGTCAGGGCACTTATACCCAAAGGGCTCGTCTGGGGACTTTCCTGGTCACTGAGCAATGCTTTGTCCTGTGCTATGTTGGGTCTCTCGATTGGCCCATGCCAGGATGAGGTTTGTGATCAGGAAAGACCCAGGTGTTTTCAAACCCATGTCACTCGAATCCGTTCAGCTGCTGGCGCGCTACCATGGCATCCCCGGAAGAACAAGGTGGATTCGAGCCATGACGACCGCTGCACTTTTGCATTACCTTTCAACAACCTTCAACATGAATACCAACTTCCCGGCACCAACTTTGTAACTTCTGGTACCGGCTTTGGTTCTCCAATCAACAGCGTCTTCTCCTTACATAACGACCTGGCATTCTATAATGCGGCGAAAGCGAGCAGCAGATCTTGATACATCTCTTTTGCGGTGGACAACGACGCTTTGCCTGCTGTGGGGATGCAGGAATGGGCGTGCTTGTGCATACAGATACGATGGCCGAAGGTGGGGGAGGAAGAGGAATGAGGAGAGTCTCTTTGGTGGTCTGCGCGGGAGACTCTGCAGAAACAACACAAGCATGCCTGAAAAAACGATACCACTGAAGAAGTGAAGTGAGCTCGGAGCTCCTGGGGAGGTCCTACAACGGGCTATCAGGCCAACATGGAGAGAAGAAAGACAGGGTGTTGGGGAGACACTCAAACCAATCGTGCAGTCATCTGCATTGGAATCCTTGACGATGATGCTCTCCTGGAGGTTCGAGCTTTGAAACGAAACGTGTTGGGGTTGGTTGGATCCAGTAGGTAGACATGAAATGTAGAAATAGGGTTGGCTACTACTGAGGACATTAGGAGCATACCTATGTATGGAATAAGGATATGGGGTGTCAAATGCCTTGTCTTGATCAAATGCTTCAATGTGAGGTCATGCTCTTGCACCTTGGTGAGCGTGGACGTGATGACTCTTGATGGGCAATGCCAATGTACTGGAGTGTTGCTGTGATCACAACCAGCACAGAGTGTGTTCCCTGCTATGTGTCAACATCATGTTGGACTGTTTGCCATCTGTCCATCAGCGAGATGGGTTCTTGGCATGCTGTCATATTGTCCTATGTACCTTACACTTGAGAGGCTGTGGGGTCACTGTGTGTTTATCCCAAACAGAGCAAGCATATGAAAACTATGCATACCAGCAAAGAGCGCCTCTTGACCATTGCCCCTCCCACGCCATTGTCCTCTGTCATTCTGCAAATCCTACCGACACCTTCTGTTGTCCTAGCTCAAGCTGCTGAATCTTCTTCGGCAACAGATTCTTCACTGCATTAATATCCTTTTGAGGACGTCCTCACTCCACTCCAACCATTTGGCTATGGGCCAAGAACCAGTTTCATCCAGGCTGTCTGCTCTTCCAGAAGAGCCTTCTCCATTCACTGCTTGTGGCCAAGCAAGTATCAACATCCAGTCTTGATTCCTGGCAGGATTCTTCCGCCTTCCACTCATTGTATGGTCATCCTGAGTATCTCCTAAACATCCTGACTTCTGTCGACGGACCGAGATGGAGTTGGGGTTTGAGAAGCACCCCATCGGTTCATACCCTGCGTTACATAGGGATTTGTGCTCCAGGTGCACGCCCAGATATCATCATCCTCAGGCTCCAGTACCTCGCTGAAGCCCGTGGGGATGTCCATAATGCGACCATTGTCCCAATACTTTGCCAGCGACGAGTATGACATGGACACTAGAGGTTCAGCTGCCTCGTGTGTAGGCCAGGGGTTGAAGACCTCGACAGAGAACTGCTTGGGTTTTCCGAGCTCATCAGAGTTGAGTGCAGCGTCGATCTCGGCCTGGAGAGCAGCTTTTCGCGCAGTCGACACATCTAAACCCAGTTCTTGGTCCTGTAGCTTCTTGCGTATCTCGCCGAGTCTCTCAACCCAAGTCTTTGTGAGATCAGATGTTCCTGCGTAGAAGGCCACCCTGTGTTGGGCATCTCTCTGGCCTCGAGCCACTGCACTCAAAGGCAGCCGAGGATCGCGAGGGTGCAATTGGATCATCAGGTCAGAGTTGTCATCTGGAACGGTGATGTGGTTCTCAGGGTCGTAGTCTGGTATTACACCCTTCTTGTAATACATTTTCAGTTGCTCGACGGTCCTGGTCTCTATTACGCCCCGTACCCAAGTAGTGGGGCGCTTAGAACCAGCTCCCAGACCACCTGCACCTTGGAATGGTGAATGGTCCACTCTCATCTGGGCCTCAGTCTTCTCTTGTGGGCTCCGGGAGGGTGAAGGGGTCTTTGTCATGAGGTCCTGTCCTTCAACGTGGAGCAGAGAGGACGGGTTGATCTCAAAGTGGGCTTCATCAATTGCAGATGGGGTAGGGTTGGGAGCGCTCGCCTGCAGAGCTCGCAAAGGTCCCTCGAGTATGGAAGCCTTGTACTGTCGTTGACCAGGTGGGCCTGCAGTCAAAGGCCGAGGTGCGCCGGGGCCACTGGAGAGCACACTGGACCTGGTGGAGTTGTTGATGTGGCCTTGACGGGGGCCGCGGCCGAAGTAGTCAGAACCGTGTCTGGCAGAGGCCAATTGGCCAGACGACGTAAGGCCGGCTCCGTCGAGTCCTTGCCGAGAGGTGTTGGAGCTCATGGGTCGAGATATGTCGGCTACGGCCCGAAAGGTCTCGCGGGCACGGTCGAGAGCTCTCTGGGCCTTCTTCTGGTGGGGGTTTGGGTACGATGCCAAGTTGGTCAGGGTTTTGACGCTGTAGTTGCTCATCTCGGCCAATTCATCCTCTTCATCCTTGCTGTCCTCGCCCCGAACTGAGGCATCTTCCTCCAGGGTTTCAGTCTCGCCGTCCTTGCCCTCAGCGAACAGGTCGCGAGGAAGCGACAGGGGCATGGCCATGGTGCTAGAGGACTCGGGTATGGTATGCTCGTGATCAGATGGACGGCTGGTAGGGTCGGCGGCACGGTCGTGGTTCTGCTGCAAGGGCGTGTAGTGCCTCAAAGTGGACGCTGTGGTGGGAGGAGATGTGTGACGAGTACGCGGGAAGTTTGCCAACACGGACTGGTTGAAGGCGGAGAGGTCGGCAGGAACGGCTGGGGGCCACCTCAGAGCACGACCTCGTCGAGCAGGCGGTTGCAGCGGAGCGTTGTTCTGAGGTTTGAATACGGTACCAGCGGTGGTGTAGGTGGGTTGTTGGGACGATGACGATTGACTTTGACGTCCCTGGGAAGGGTCCGTTGATCGAGAACCAGACGAAGATCTAGTGTCCATACTCCTGACGGGTGGCCCAAAACGTGGGAGCTGTCCCTTCCGTTGTGTTAGACTCGGGCCTGCAGATGATATGGAACGCAACGCCTTTGGTGGACCTACACTGGCACGGTTTGCCTTGGAACTGGTGGAAGGAAGAGCACGGCCAACCCGTCGAACAATCTCAATACTCGGCCTTGACCCTGGCCTCAGAATAGAATCAGGTTCTTCTGAACCCCACCTACAAGAAAAGGGTCAGGAGATGTGGTCCCCCTAGAAACAGAGCACAAAAGGCACCAGTGTGGAGGATTGACTGTGACTGTCTCTGACTTGGGACAGGCAGCCCAGGGGGCTGTGACTTGAAAATACCTTGGGTCTCTGTCTTTTTTCTGTGCTGGCTCCAGGTACGCTGATTTCCAAGCAATCACACAGTGAGTGCGAAACGTTGAAGGTAAAGGAGGGTAGGGGGGGGGGCTCCCTAGGAGACGAGGTTGGCTCTGGTCGATGTGCACATGGAGTGAATGGAGAGAACTCAAGTCACAGTGAATCGTCAAAGGTTGAGGTGATGTCAAGAAGAACGACGGGGGAGGTGCACTGCACCTGAGAACAGCAGCTGCCTACTTACTAGCAAGAGCTCAGGCACTACCGCTGCAGCTCCTGGCCCTTTGCTTGTCTTCATGATGCCAGCAGGAGGCTCTTGCTTTTCTCAATATCTTGGTCATGAAGACAATTTTTGGCAACCCCTCGCCTTCCTTCCCGATGTCCCTCATTGATGTGCGATCTCTCTCTCTCTCCACCCTTTTCAAGAACAGCATCTCCAACAGACTTGTTCCTTGAACACTTGCTCAACCTTCCAAAAGCACACCCTATCCTAGTTTGCGATCTTGAGTTCGACCGTGTCAACCAACGGGAGACGTGCACATGTCACAAGGCATTTCCTCAATAAAGGTCTTGATGCCATTGCCGCGGATATCGTGAGTACTCTTCTCCAACGTCGTCTATCCTGAAACCATGCTCCGAGCAACTGGATTGACTTCCCGGCGGGAAAAGTCCAACCACGATGACGAGCGGTACTCCACACAAATGCAGAAAACATTGGGCGGGAAAGGCCTCACTCAATTCCTTCCCATGAACTATGCCCCTGAGGTTCTACACTTGTATTCAAAGGCACGACAGGCGAGTTGTGGAACACAGGAAACAGCTTGCGCGGCTAAGCAGCTGACAAAGATGGACAGATACCTAGGCCCCGTAGACCAGCACAAGATGAAAGCGGGGTGAGGGCCCAAACAAGGTGCTTCGTACGCTTGCAGCTTCTTGCATCATTCCTGGGAGAAGAGCCCCATCCAGGGCCTCAACACTGGGCGGGTTTGCAAGCCAGCTGTTGTTTGGGTCTGAATCAACGAGGTGATGGGAGACACCAAGCACTGAGCAGGACCTCGCTTCTCGTGGCCCTGGCCTCCCCTCCCCCTCCCCCTCCCCTCCGCCGGGGGTCGTGAACACCTCCTCGCTTTAGAGCAAGGTCCATGGGCAACCAAGCCGCAGGATATCTCCCATGCTTTATGAGACATGGGCATTCGCCGGTGAGCAAGCCTCTCAGCGGATCCTCCCATGGTTCTACCATCTGTCCAAATCTTCATCATCTGGCACAGACAATAGCCTTTGCCAAAAATGGCCTCTCGCACTGTTTAGCCAACAGAATGGCGGGCTTGCACACTTGCACCTTGTTCAAGACAACACCATTTTCCATCAGAGACTGTGGTTGACAGAGGAAATCCAACCTCAGGGACAATGCGACCTTCAACTCGAAGGAATGAATGGACAGCGAGACTATCCCGGCCATTTCTTCACCTAATCTTGCGGTCCCTGCGTGGTCCCTGCATGGCGATCGATTTCTCTGCGAAAGCAGCATTCAAAAAGACGGTCGGATCAATGGACGACAGGTCGGCAAAAGGGCGAATGCACCCAATTCCATTGGCGAGGCCGCGCCATCACGCTCGCGCTTCTCCTGTTGTCAGACACACATCTCAAGATCTGCATCCGAAGCCTTTCGTAAAGCAAAGGTGTGGGCCTCGAAACCCTGCACATGTGGTGGCAGGCTGACAGGCTGGGGGAGTGCCCAAGTTGGCCACTCGACCGATGTCCTTCCCAATTGACTATCGAGGACGCGGCACGGCTGCTGACGACCTCAAGCCACATTGGGCTTAGACCTCACCGTTTATGAACAGTAGTCAGGTGCTTGGTATGTGCCGCCGCAATTGTGCATCCTGGCGGTCAACAGAGCTGCCGCCCCAGTCGAGCTCTGGCCCGCACAAGCTGATGATAGTCGTCGGAAAGGTCGTGTCGCGCATGGGCGATGGTCGTCGCCTTCGTGCAATAAGCAGTCTCCGGAATTCATCACAAAAGCAGGACAGGACCGCTCTGTACGCTTTGCGGTGCAACATGCAGAGGGTAAGCGTGGTGGCATTTTGCCTTTACCCGGTACCCAATTGGCGAAACCTCGATGCTCCCCCTCAACCGTCGTCCGCTGATTCTCGGAAAGGCTGTATGGCGAAGACAAAGTTGAGAACCGAGTCTTCGCCAACACATCTACCTGCACGATGCGGAACTGCCAGGACACGCGCAGAGACTGAGAAATTGTGAACGTGTGAAGATCGACCGCCAGTGTAAGCTGACGGGGTGAGAAGTGGTTACACTAACGGAACGTACCAGCGTGCTAACGGGCAGACGGGCCAAGCCGCTTCCAGAGGTGCACATACACCGAGGCGATGGGCTATACAAAAGTAAGCAGGTGAGCGTTCACACAATGTTGCCGGCTTCTAGGGACGAGGTGAGCATGACCAACGTTCGTTAGAGGGTCACCGCCACGTTACTATGGTACCGATGACACGGCTTGGAACGGCACAGCCTCCAGAGACCCTAGCTCCAAGGCCCAGAAGCATCGCCACGTCGACAGGTCGGCGAGCAATAAACAGGGACGGAGCTGATTGGACGTTCCGCCAACATTGCCAATGTAGGGAGCCGCGACGTTTCGACTTCAGCCCTGTGTTATACGCTCTCCAAACCTGTCGAGCTGTGGCGGAACGTCTCATCCAGCGTCCAAAAGGGGGGCCCTTCAGGAACATGAGACAAAAGAGGCTCAAGAGGTGGAAGACCCTCACCTTCAGACGATGCTTACTGGGATGCCAAGCCGTAGTAAAGATGAAGCGATGCCAGATACCACCAGGGTTCAGCCTCGACATGGCTGGAATATGCGATGGCAGAT
The DNA here is from genome assembly GCA_026120015.1 of Dendrostoma leiphaemia. Classification (NCBI taxonomy): domain Eukaryota; kingdom Fungi; phylum Ascomycota; class Sordariomycetes; order Diaporthales; family Erythrogloeaceae; genus Dendrostoma; species Dendrostoma leiphaemia. The sequence continues at coordinate 175,963 of JALRMF010000031.1, read as the reverse complement.
CACAAGGCGACTTGTGAATTGACGGATCTGCAATGTCTCACTCAGCCTATTGCACAGCATCGAGGCCCCCAGTCCGCTGCATGTCAACCACGCTGCCCACAAGGACATGGAGACGGTACCGGTAGCCGTGTGTCCTGTATGGGAGACTTCTCGTCCGGAGTACTAGTAGCGTCTGTCGTGACCAGAGTTGGAGTTTACCCCAAGTCCAAGAAGCCCTTTTTTTCGTCCAGACTCGGGAGTTTAGAATGTTCTCTAATTAGAGTTTGGTGATTACCCGTCAGCAGATACCCAGTGATCAGCGACGACCTGCATGGCATTGTACCCGGCCGCACTGGACACATACCCGAATCCTTCAATTTCAGGTTGTCGAAGGCCTGGCTCCTCCTCCTACTGCACAAGGTCTGGCGTCCTCGTCTCGCTTCCGCAGAATTGCCTGGTGGAGCCTCCGAAGCAACAACTCGATGACTTTTCCCGGTTTTGAGTTGTTTCTCAAACGATGACCGCTGCGAAGGGATGCTTCTCGGCAGAAGAAAAGCTCGATCGCCTTCGCAAAACATTTTCAGTTCACAGCTGGCAGAGTGCGGCCTTTCCCTACCGTGCCACCCCTACTGTACGGAGACATACTTTGTGTACTGGCAATAGGGGTGAGGCGGCAAGGTGCTACGGGTAATGTACATTGGGCCGCTGTAAGTCCTGTTCACTGCAGCGCCCGCCCGTGGCACATTTAGCTTGGTCTCGAAGTGTCACTGCCGGGAACTGTGGAGTATATGTAACTGTCATTCTCCACTTCCCTACCAATTCTTCCCCGGACTATTCTGTAGATCTCAGCCGCCGTTTGGCCCGTTTACTTGATCGATCCCGACTACGCTGAATTACGCAACGTTTGATCCTCTTCGTCGGGTCACTCTCGCCGGCTTTTGCTTGAAGAAAGACAATCGGCAAGGCGGCACCACAACGTCAAGAGCAGAGGGAACAGAGCTCGCAAGAAGCTCAGTTGCTCCAGATGGATTATTCGCACGCTGCGTACTTTGCAGGGGCTCCTCCGGCGGCGCCGTATCACCAGTTTCCGTTGGGCATCACCCCTCTGACGCCCTCGCATTCCAACTCGGCCGGCTCTGACGACTTCAACAACACGTCGCCTCCGGTAAGCCTTCCTCTGCAGAGACTGTCCTCGTTGTCTCCTTGAAGTACTGCTACATGATGCGGCTCTGTTCATGAGCCTGCCTTTGTCTCCCTACTGCCTTGTCTTGTATCCTGCGCTCTGCAGCCCACTTTACTAGCGGCCGTTTCTTGTTGGACGACCTCGGGCTTACACATTCCTTACTCAGGACGCCTTCGACCACTACCAGGGCGAACATTTCCAGAACTTTGATCAGTACGCTGCCGCACACTTCAACGCACAAACCACCGCTCCGTTCCCGGGCCCGCCGACGCCTCCAAACAACAACCACCACCAACAACAACAACATGCTGCTGTCGCCGTCCAGCAGAACGGTCAGACGCAGCTGCACCACGGCGGCATAGATGGCGCGGCTAATGGCGCCCCTACCTTCAAGCCTCCACAGCAGCCGGATAACCTCGCCCTGACCAAGACCGAGCCGAATGGTGAGCTGGAGAGGCAGGGTTCGAATTCGGCGGACGAGGAGGACCTCACACCGGCCCAGTCACGGCGAAAAGCTCAGAACCGTGCTGCGTAAGTGATGCCCTGAGTCACCACGGGCCAGAACAGGTCGTGGTCGTCTGTCAATGGTATTACACAGGGCGACGGATCATAGCACCTGGCAAGCCAGCCGTGTAACCGGCTCCCAAATGGCTGACCTCTTTTCTACCGCAGCCAACGAGCCTTCCGCGAACGGAAAGAGCGGCACGTTAAAGACCTCGAAGCAAAGCTCGCCTCGCTCGAGGCAGCACAGCAGGAGACGGCGACGGAGAACGAGAAGCTCAAGCGCGACTTGCAGAAGGTGAGCACGGAGAACGAGATCCTGCGCGCGACGTCGTCCATGCAGGGGGGCGGGAATGGCTCGCCGGGGGGCCACCACGTGCCGACGACCACGGGGCCCATGCAGTACAACCCGACCGACTTTTATAGCAACGTGCTCGCGCTGCACCCGAACAAGACCCCCTCCCACCGGATTGTCACCAGCGACGAGGGAGAGAGGCTGTACGCGGCGGGGGCGACGTGGGACTTTATCATCGGGCACGACCTATACAAGAAGGGACTAGTGGACATTGCCGATATCAGCAACAGGCTGAAGCACCAGGCGAAGTGTGACGGCCAGGGTCCTGTCTTTGAGGAGAGGACGATCATCGAGGCCATCGAGGAGAGCGTTGCGAGTGGCAGTGATGAGCTGCTTTGAGAACGCGTTGCGAAGTGCGAAACACGGATTGGCAGACATAGGAAGAAGGGTCAGATCATGGTCAAGGCTGCAAGGCCACCTGCACACAACATCATCAAGTGGCGCTGGAGTACTTGGTGGATTCGAAAAAACTCGTTGCGAGCCGAGTCTGTACCACAGTAGTAAGGGGCGCGTACGGAGTTCCTTGCGAATCCCAAGCCGGAAGGATTGAGCAAGGTCACGGACCCCTCTCACAAGGGCACCAAGTTCTGCCCTCGATGGCCGTGCTGCCAACGAGTATCACAAAGCTTGCAATGAAACTGCAGCCAGGCAAGCACAGGAGTTCGGAATGGGTGGGATTGGAATATTCAGCATTTGGATTGGGCATCAGGGATCACTTCGGACAGAATGGGGCAAAACGCCAACCACATTGGCGGGGAGTGGATCGTGAGTCGTGAAACGGACGGTGTTTATTTTGGGATTTTATTTTTATTTTATTTTTTTGACTCACAATCAGTCACCTAGCCTATCTTCTTCTCTTCTGAGCTCTTCAGATAAGCGTCCTGGAATGCAAACATCATCATTTGATCGAGCGGAACAATTCTCCTCTTAACATGCGAGACCTGTCCTGTGAACCGGAGCCAGTATCGGAGGGCGGGGTGTCATGGGTTCTGTGGTTTGTGAGAGGGGGGAGAGGGCCGCCGGCTGCACAGGCTTCGCCCTTGTTACTCGAGCGCAGAGTTGAGTTTGGACCGAGTCCGGTGCCGCCGTGTCCATTCAAGCCTCACGTGGCCCAGCAAGCGACGTCGCGAGCTTAGCTTTGTTATGCACACACACACACACACACACAACAAGATCGACGCATGGGTGCAGCAGCATAATGCACAGAAGCTCTGTGGTGGGGTGTCACCACTGCGTTCTCCGCGCATATGCCCCCCCCCTTCGGACCGGCCGCAGCTCTTGGCGTGGATCGCAGCAGAGTGAGGAGGAATTGGAGGGGGGAGGGGGGGAAGGGGGCGGGGCGCAAACACCGAGATACATGGTCCGCACTCGACCTCGCGCGAAAGGTTAATAATTACAGGTTGAGCCGATCTAAGCAAGAAGCATCATGTCAAACGAGTAGCGAGGTGCTGGTCTTGTCATGACGACCGCCGAAAACGTGGTCGTCCAACAACAGGTAGTCAGTCAACCGCTCGCTCCGGATGAGCCAAACATGTGCAGCTGTCTCGCTGGGGATAGCTGCGACTTGATGCTTTGTGCAGGACGTTACGAAACACTAGATGAACGGATGAGGCGAGAAAACATGAGATGGTGGGTATGTAGCCTTAAGCCCATAGGACGTAAACAACATTTCTCCTCATCACTATGGTATTGCACCTCGTCCTAATTGGTAGCATAAATCCAAGGAACAACCGCTCCAGAAGATGAAACCCATTGTCAAATGTCCAATACGCCACGCCTGGTCACCCAGAGACTACCGCGGTGCCACCTGCCTGACTTTTTCATTGATCATTTATCTGTATCGTTTCCACGCGTCAAAAGACTTGAGTATTCGTCATTCCTCCAAACGGGTCATAATCTCACCATCAATCGCCCATCGCCATCCGTCGTGCTTCGTGAATCGTGAGCTCAGACAATTGAAGGTCGTATGTTGGGGGGGGGGGGGGCAACGAAAGAGACCTGAGGGTTCCGGTCATGTTCGATGCCCTGCCGAAATCATGGCCGCAATAGTGCTAACTTGCAGTCCAAAGAGCATGCACGCCTCAACGCGCGTCGCCACCCCGAAAGGAGAACCCCATTGTAATGCTCATATGATGCCATTCTTTGGTCTCCTTCACTGCCCCTTCTTCCCATTGGCAGCAGGTTCCACATACGGGTGCTTGATGGTTAGGCACCAGATATCAAGGTAGTCACAGATGGTAACAATGACATCCACGACGAAGGAGCCATAGACTCCAATCGACACACCCAGCATGAGGAACATGTAGGCGACTTGATACACGTCGTTGCCCAGAGCGGAGGGCCAGCCGAGCCACGAGCGACCAAATTCGTATTGCAACCAGGGGCCGAGGGAGTCGAAGACACCGTATGCCAAAGGCAGGACGAGCACGTTCGTGTAGGGGAAGTCGAGCTTGACCAGGTGTGCGGTGATAATCTGCCCGACGGAGTAGGAGTTGACCAACCCGCAGAACACGGCGAAGGGGACCAGGTGGTTGTGCAGGATGTTGGGCTGCAGGAGCAGGTAGGACACGATCAGCGACCAGGTTACAAAGAAAGGTACCAGACCGACCAGTGCATAGCGGCTGCGGTCGCCGCGGGCACGCCGGGCTTTGATGACGTTCCGGCAGGACTCTGCCGTGTTCAAGCACAGGACCAAGAAGCCCTGCACCAAGTTCCAGTCAGAGAAGGACATATTGTAGACCAGGTCCGGGATGAAAGGGAGTTGCGGAACGCCGATGGTCTCGAGCAGCGAATTGGCCCAGATATGTCCGCCACCGAAGAAGCCAGTTGCTGCGTAGATTACGCAGATGATCAAGACACCCTCGACGGGGCCGTTGACGACTCCCAGGGTGAGGGTCTTGGTGTGGTATTCGTCCCAGGTCTGAACGTAGAAGGTGAGGAGCGCTACGACACCATGTTAGTCTCAGCTGTTGCATGACCTGCCTTTTCGCACAGGCCTGTGGGAGATGTATCATTGCCAGACGTGTAACGTACAGCAGAACAGCATCGCGACCGTCTTCCAGCCCTGCCCCATATTATTGCTTCCAGCGAAGAGCACGACCTCGAGGGAAGTGTTGAGCGCATCGACACCGTGATCGAAGAGTTCTCCGAGGGGTCCACTCTGGTGCGTTCGGCGTCTGGGCAAGTCCAACACCGTCAGTCTTCCGCTTTCACAAGCTCCTCCGGGATTCCAGGACGGTCACCGTCAAGAGTATACTCACGCTTGCGAACCGTCCACCGCGTCAAAGGTCTGGTACAGGAACAGGCCAATCGCCCAGCTGTAGTAGACCCACGTGGGGCAGTCCTGGTCGAGGTTCGGGTTGAACCACATCAGCGTCCAGAAATTGGCGATGACAAACATGAAGCCCGTGAGGGTGATCATGTTAGGCGCCATCCACATGGGAAAGCACTTGATGACCACATGGGTGTAGAAGGGCTTGAGGATGTACTTTGACGTGAGTGACCGGTCCACCGAGGAGTACTTGTACTCCTTCAGCCCGGGCAGCTTGTCCTGCCGGACGTACATGGTAGCTCGTGTGGTTTGTGATGTTGACGGGGTGGTCGGTGGTGGTGGTAGTGGTGGTGGTGGTGGTGGTGGTAATGGGGACGGAAGAGGTTCAGTCCGGGAGCATTGAGTGTGTGTACACAGTCAGGACCGGCAGAGGAGGAAGGAAAGTGCAGAGATGGACAAAATTTGCGACGAAGACGAGAGAATCAGGTGGATGCCGTTGTTCGTTGGACGCGACCCGCCGGCGCGCGTTGCTCTTTGCCCGAAATTTTGGTCCTGCCTTGAATGCAGGTCAGTTGCAAATTCACGTCATCGGGCGTAATGCCACATTAAATTTACTATGTATAAGTACAGTACAAGCTACTGTACCTAGGTACTTCCGTGGTAGTGGCCGTACTTAGTGGCGGCATGGACGTGTGACGGGCCGGGGTCGTCGCACCTACTGCCTTGTACAGTACTCATACAGAGTATATTTCCAGGTCTCGACGAATGATCGACGAAACATAGACAAAAGTCCGGCCATCTTTGGGACAGTCCATTTGGATACGTTTGTCTCCTAAACATAACCCACATGATGGATTGTCTGTATGATGGACTGTAGCAAGGATAAACTCAGTAGACGACCTCTGCCTGCTTGAAATGCGGATACCCGGGTACGGGAAACACTTGGTGTCCGACTGAGACCGACTTGACCGCAGCCTGCAATAGTTGAAGTTGATGAAAATCATCCAACCATCTACCGTTGGGTGAATCAGAGAACTGTATGTTCCAGCTGAGGGTTCCCAGTATATCAACCTCATTGTCCTGCTAGGTGCAATAAGCACAGCATCACGCGTAGTGGGCGAACGATAAATTTGCGGGTCATTTGTCGAATTTCGAATCAGTTTCCAGAGAACTGCAAACAAATAAATTCAATCGCTCATGCCCTCAAACACCTGCCTGCTGTAACGCCAGCGGTTGCTCTACTCCCATCACTAATTCCCCGTATATATGCCAAAGGATCTGCCATTGCCTCGAGGATAGAGCGCCGTGCTATCAGAGACATCCAACGTTCAATCGTCATCCTCCTGCTCGACGTCCTTGCCCCGATCCCATTCCCTCTTCTCGCCCTTCTTGGTCCACTTGACATCGTCGATGGTCTTCTCGTCACCTTTTCCCCATTTCTTGACTTGTTCCTCCGTAAAGCCGGCTTCGCGCAAACGATCCGCGCCCTGTTGTCTCATCTTGGCTCTGTCACGAAGAACTTCCAATGCTTCGTCCCAGTCATCACGGGTGTCATCGTCCATCTGTACGTCGGATTTGGGGTCGTAATCAGATGAGAACCGGCTATCCATGCCTGCGGACCCCTTGAGCGCACCTCGGCCACGTGGCATGACTTTTGGGGGAAGTGCCGGTCCTATCAAGTCCTCCAATGGGTCCGAGTCTGCGTCGTCGTCCTCATGCCGTGTTGTTGAGGGCTTGCCCTCCCGCTCCGACTGTCGTCGATGCGATCGGTTGGAGGCTTCCTCTCTGGCGCGCTCCTTCCTCTTCTCCCTCACCGGTGACCGATGGCGATGTTTACTCGGACTGGTCTTTGGTGACCGTGACCTCTCCCTTCGTCTCCTCTTCCGCTCCTCCTCTGCGCGGCTCTCGTCTGCCGATGATGAGTTATACCGGAAATATGTGTCGTCTTCGTCATCTTTCCGGTCCTTGCCCCTCCTCACGCTGTATCTCTCCAAGCTCCGCCTCCTCTTGCCACCCTTCTCCCTCTGCCTCTTTCTCGCAGCCGCGGTATCTGCAAGCCGTCTTGCATCCTCTGCGGCCCGCGCCCTCTGCAGCTCCGTGGGCTGTCCATCATCCTCGCCCGAGCGCTTGCGCTTCTGTGCGCCGGCGCCAGCTTTGCCGCCCAGCAGCGCGGCGATGTTGCCCAGCTGTCGGCCGCGAATTTCGCTCGCGGAGGGGTTGTACTTCTTACGCTTCTCTTCCTCCGCGTCGGCCAGGTCCTTGAGGCGGGCCTGGGACTCGGAGAGCTCCTTTGCGGCGAGGGCTCTGTTGTGGCGGTCCGTGCCCTTGATGACGTTGCGGAGGAAGCGAGTATTGGGCTTGAATTTGCTCGCAGGTCTATAAAGAAGCGAAGTCAGCAGAGAGGGCATTGGGAGGTGGAGGGGCTGTTGGTCAAGACGAACCGCGAGGATGACGATGTGTATGCATCCATTCCCATGGTGGAGTATTTCAGGGAACAGTCAGTTGCTTCTTTCGCGAGGAGGTCTGCGACATAGTCATCCGTGAGAATTTCATCGTTTCCCATGGTTGCGACGCTAGAAACCCAAAACAGCGTGGAATGGTCGGGCTGATTGGAATCAGGTGCTTGAACAGAGAGAAGTTGCGAAATTGGGCGACACCGGTCATCGAGCTGGAGGCAGGCAGGGATGGGGTCTTATCGCTTATCTGTCGGGTCAGCCGAATCAATGTACTTAGTGAGCTGACGCTAACCTGTTCAGGTCACTTTGTAAATAGAAACGCGCTCTCGATACCCGCGACTGAACTGCTGAACAAAGGACAAGACAGCGAATTCTACGAGAAACAAAATAAGATTGTTGAAGATCGCTCCTTGACTCACGCTCGAAGATACACCATCTCGGAGACACATAGTCAGACTGCAACACATTGAACAACGACATCTCAGCGATCACTGCGACTGGTGCATCTGCCATCATGCCGTCCGCAAAGGCAGAGAAGGTTCTCCACGACCTGGAGGACTTGCAAGCCAAACACGAAATCTCGATAATCAAACTCAGCGAGCCCATCTCCAGCGCACTTCCCCAGGCAGGTCAGGATGCCAACACCGTCCGCACCTCAGACGTGTCCAACTCATCCGTGGACGCGACGCCAGCCAGCCTGGAGGCGGACCTGGCTCACTACAAGGAGCTCTTCGCCAAGCTCCGCTTCAGCTACGTCGAACAGGTCACAAAGGAGAAGTTCATTCGCGCCATCGTCGGCGAGCCGCCGCTCATCGTCACGCCACAGGAGAACCTTGAGCTGGAGAAGCAAAACGCCAAGGCCAAGGGGCAGCTGAAGACGCTGAAGATCCAGGTCGCGGACATGGTAGAGGAACTGGAGCGAAGGGGCACGGAACTGAGCAAGAAGTACGAGGCAGTGAGAACGGAGACGGTCACCTTGAGGGAGCTGCCGGAGAAGATTGCGGGCTTGGAGACCAGGATTGCAGAGCTGAGGGAGCAGTTGCAGCCGGGCGAGAATCCGAATCTGAATCTGCCCCTGGCCAAGACACTGGAGTTGCTCGCGGAGAAGAAGAGGCAGAGGCATGAGCTGGACAGGCAGCTCGAGCAATTGAGGTCGCAGGTGCCGCGGAAGAGGAAGGAGATGGAGAGGTTGCAAACTGAGTTGCAGCCCCTGGAGCAGAAGAGGCAGAACAGTGTGGCGGCTGCGAAGGAGGCCCGCAGGAGAAAAGACCAGGCTCTGGGAGGTGTGGAAGACGACCTGGAAGAGCGAGGCAGATGGTGGAGGGCTTCCGAGACGGCTCTGAAGCAGATGCTGGAGATCGAGGACTGAAGGCTCGAACACGGATGTTCACTTTCATCTGTCAGGTGTTTCGGCGTCGCGGATCACGGTCTGGGAGGATACCACGGGTCTATGGCCGTAGTCTTGTTTTTCAGAATTCGGCTCAAAGGTTATGATGGGTCAAGGAGTTGCCTTGCGCTGTTGTTTGATGTATCATATGTATTCCCACTGCAGGTCCAGATTGTCGAGAACGAAGTGGACCATGATAAGAATAATATCGCCTCATCCTAATCCAACGATGCGCGGCCATGCTCAAGTTCAGAAGGCAAAGTTGATGGCTCTCGTGGACATGTGACTTGTCTTTCACCGCCTGCGAGTCCAGCGGCAAGGAGTGCAACGCGGTACAGTCTGATTCTAGGGCGGTGATTTCCAGAAAGGCAACCAGACAACAGATTGATCCTCATCTGGACTTCTCGACGAAATCCACACTCAAGCCGAATACTGCTTGCCGTTACAATCGTCGAAAGAGACAGACTGATGCTCAGTGTAAGGACAGACAGACTAAACCAATTTGCAGCAGTTTTTGTACCCCTGCGATCAATGATAGCATCCCCGTACCCTAACCCTGCGGGTTGTGGGTCCGCGGCACTGGGTTTCCCGGAGAAAGCCTCCCTCGATTGGCTACTTTCCTGCTAGCCTCTCTAAGTACCTCTCAAAAATTTCTGCACGTGACCGTGACCGCACCAACCTTGGAAGTCCGATCAAACTTCTCTGACCGGGCCCATCAACGCAAAGCGACTCCATCAACGACCACAGCGACAACTCGTCACACTTTGCCCCTGTACTCACCAGTAACGGTACGATTGGTAACCTAGATTCAATTCCGACCATTCGAAGTTCTGGACTGACTTTTCGGCCGACAGATAAACAGGCAAAATGAGTTCGTCCACCTTCCACGCCAGCGGCCCTCGAAAGTCTCTCGACGACGATCACGGTGACTGACGATTGATGCAGCGAAGGGAACCAGCTCTTTCGGAAAGCGCCACAACAAGACGCACACTCTGTGCCGTCGCTGTGGTCAGTAATTTCCCCGTCCTTCGATAGATGGGCCATGGGCTGTTCAAAGAGCTGGGATTCACGAACAGTGAGCATACCGTGAGGACAAGAAGCTGACTGAGAATTTCGTCGACGAACAGGCCGCCGCTCTCTCCACATCCAGAAGCACACCTGCGCTTCTTGCGGCTACCCGTCTGCTAAGACCCGGAAGTGTACGTGAACAAAACGACCCACCCGATCATGGACACAATTGGGACACTACGAAGCCGCGACCAACGATCTGAACTGCCAGAGGGTGAAAGGCAGACACAGGAATGCTGACTTGCAGCGCTCAAACAGACAACTGGTCCGAGAAGGCCAAGCGCAGAAAGACCACCGGTACCGGCCGCATGCGATCTCTGTCCACCATCTCCCGACGATTCAAGAACGGCTTCCGCGTCGGCACTCCCAAGGACTCCCGCGGCCCTACCAAGCCATAAGCGACGAACCACCGAGCGAATGACGGGACCGTCCATCCATTCTTGGCAGTAGGGGAAGGAAGGGATAGACTCAATGCGGTGGTGATTGACGACTCCCAACAAAATCGGCGTATTGCATTTTCTTTGCGGGCGTGTATGGGGAAAACACACGGAACAGGGGAATCCAACTACGCAAGAATTACTTCACTCGAAACGGATCGGACCTGTTTTCTTCCAATTTGCTTCGCATGAGTTCCGGGCATGGATCAATGACAAGGGGTGCGGTCTTCCTCGTGAAAGTGCAGGCCGTCATGAACGTACATGGCATTTTGCGCGGGAGAAGGGCAGGATTCGTTCATAGCTGAATGAAAGGCTATGCGAATTACGATCACAAAATCACGACCCACTACGAAGACTCGCGCGATGTGACGAGAGTATCGACCACTGAGAGCAGGAATTCTGGGCAGATCAAGGGGAACAACGGTGTTGGGATGGGGGAAAGGGGGTATCTTGTGTGATCGATCGACGACTGCCCGGCCCGACTACTGCCCACGCTCGAAGACCTTGACGCCTCCATCTCCGCCGACATGATACAGATACTCGTGCTCCTCGATCAACCGGTCCAGACTGCCTCCGCCGCGGGTGATGCGGACCACCCCACTCACGTCCTTTGCCGTCCCAGTGTCCAAGAGCCGCAAGCTGAGAACTGCCTCTGCCTCGTGCGCCAGTGACAATACAAACGCAGCGTGCTCCTTCTCCAGCGTCGTAGTCTGCGAGGAGACCAACGGCTCATCCGCGGAGACGGTCAAAATGGTCGCGTGGACTTTCTGTAATAATTCGCTGTTAGTCACGGCTCGTAGAAACCCAACAGGACAGCCGTAGCATTGAAGGACTGGGCCTCATGTATCGTCCTGCATCGACCTCGAACAATGTATGCCCCGTCCTCGCCGGCCCACGTTCGTTCCGCACAAGATGATCGCCAGCGCAAGCTCTCCAAGACACACGAAACAAAACAAAACAAATATACATATGTATATATTATTAAAAAAACTCACCTCCCGCAGATCAAGCACCAACTCCCGCAGACTCCCGCTCGTAACCCCATCGCCGCCCCCGGCCGCAGCGAGCAGCGCGTCCGGCTGGTCCACCATGAGCACGACCCTCCCCGGCTCCTGCCCGTCGCCTCCCGCGGCGGCGACGGCGCCATGCAGGGTCCGCGCGACGTCTGCGATGCGCGGGCTGTTCAGGTGGACGACGTGCTGCTGCTGCTGGCCCTGCCCCGCCGCTGGTGCCGCTGGTGCCGCTGGTGCCGCTGGTGCCGCTGGTGCCGCCGCCGCTGCTGCTGCTGCTTCTGGCGGCGCGCCTCCGCTGAACAGCCGTGTGAGCCCGTCCACAAAGGTGAACCTGCGCTGTGTGGCGAGCGTGTCGAGGTTGAGGCCCTGGCGGCGAGGCGATTAGTGGTAATCCATCCATGTTGTGCAGTCTTGTGAATGAAGCGTGGGAAAGAGAGAAATACCAATCGTCCGGCGCCCTCTTTCCAGAAGGCATAATCCCGTAGGAAGCTCACCAGCACCACCCTCACATCCTGCGCGTCCTCGGCCCCGGGGTCGATGGCTGTCGATGTCCTGTGGTGGCTATTGGCGGTGTGGACGCCCGGCCTGAGGAGGCTGTACAGGTACCGCAGGACGAGCCAGTTTGTATTCGCGCCGAGGATCCCGGACAGGACGATCTGGGAGGTCTCGGGCGGGAGTGAGAGGTATGAATCTAGAAGTGGTGGGATTTGGGTGGCCATTATGAGTTGATGTGCTGAGGCATCGGGGAGTTGACTTCATTTAGTCTGAAATCTGAAGTGCTGAGGTTTGAAGTCACTGTGGGGTATGAGAGACCGGCCAGGCTTTTTCCGCCATCGCGAGTCGTACAGCTCGCCTTCACATTGATGTTCCAAAATTTGAATTTCATTCAGGTACGATGCTCAGGTGCAGCAGAATACATACAAAATCTGACAGTGAAATTTCTGAACAGAGAAGTGGTATCTCAACAATCTGACAAAGCTGCGCAGAACGCCAATGCAGATTGGTCTCCCAGGTTGCTCTCTTGTTCAAAGAGACCACAAGAACATATGGTGTCCGCCATCCTGTCACTCTCACAAAGATGACGATAACCAAAGGAAAACGCCCTCATACATGCTCTCTCAATGTGCAATTTGCAAAGGATTCATACACTCATGAAAAGTTATACACACCCATCCTCCCTGGCGCCGGGCCTCTACCAGTGCCACATCCGCCAGGCCAGACACCTTGCGTACTCCTGATCAGCACTGAACATCCGGGGGCATTCACCTAGAATTTCTCCATGAAATTCTTCCTGATCGTCCACATCCGCGCCCTCTTCCCAAAGATGAACATGGGCACCGTAAACACCAGCACGATGAGCTGTATGATGCCGACCCAGATGAACACGTCCTTGGCGCCGTCGCTCTCGATCCACCCGGTGACGAAGAAACTGAACACCAGCCCGTGGAAGATGTTCTTGCTGAAGTTCAGGGTGACGAGCGCCTCGCCCGCGTACTGCCTGTACGAGTCGACGCAGAACGTGATGGAGGTGGTGCTGCCCAGCGAGCAGCCGAAGCTGATGACGCCGAGGAACACGGTGGGCACGATCCACTGGTCCTCGGCCTGCGCGCTCCAGCCGTATCCCATCAGCCCGATGATGGTCGTGACGGCGACCGGGGCCGCCATGACGAGCCGGAACTCGGGCTCGTACAGCCCGCCGTTGCGGCGCGCCATGGCCTTGACGATGACGTCCGAGACCTTGCCCGCCACGGCGGTGCCCAGCACGCCGCCCAGGAACGGCGAGATGTACATGAGGCCCGTCTGCAGCGCGTCGAAGTGGTAGTACGTCTCGCGGTAGATGACCGTGACCGACTCGGAGACGACGATGAGCCAGCCCACGGAGCACGAGTAGATGGCGGCCGACCAGAGCACGGCCGGGTAGGTGAAGAGGATGAAGGGCCGGACGGCGGCCTTGAGCCACTTGTCGCTGTTGAGGCGCCCGTGCCAGGGCCGCATCTGCTGCACAAAGGACTTGGCCTCGCGCTCGCGCCAGTGGCCCGAGTACGTGTGGCGCGCGGCCTCGGCGGCGGCCCTCTCCTCGTCCTTCTGGTGGTGCGCCCAGGGGAGGTGGCTTCGGAGCGAGGAGGTGCGGCTGATGGGCGACGTCAGTCGGGTGTTGGTAGGCGCCGGTGTGCTGAGAGGTGAGAGCGCGGTAGGAGTTGGCACTTGGAGAGGGGCGGGGACGTCCTGTCCTTGGGCGTCTTCGGCGGGTTGTGGATTTGGGTCAGGGGTCACTGTTTTCGGTTCACCGGGCACATCGAGCTTGGATTCGGAGGCGTCGAGCGTGCTGTTGGCCTCCTGTGAAGGTGGGCCGAAGGTGACGTGGTGATGTTCCCGAGTTGGGTCGCCTTCCCTCATGATTTCCGACCCAACAAAGTGGATATGAGGACGTTCGAGTTGAGACTCGGAAGCATTGCCAGCTTTCTCAGGCTCCTTGTCGTGTGGGCGAGCGTGTTGAGACCATTTAGAAGACAGTCGTGAGAGCAACGGTCTGGAATGTGTTCTAGATCTCGGAATAGGCGTTCGGTCCCAGAATGTCTCTGGGACAAAGGTGAAGACCATCACACCACAGAATGCCACAATGATTGCGACGATCCTACGGAGAATGTCAATATAGACTCCCTGCAACTTCCAGTGGTAGATGATGCACAACACGAATGACTTACCAAAATACCCAGCGCCAGCTCAGCGACTGTATGATTGCGGCACTTACAAGCGGCGTCAAGTTCTTGCCACCGAGTAGCAAGAGCGTGTAGATTCCGATTCGAAAAGCGCTTGGCAACTGTTAGCTGGCTCTCTCGTCCATGGTGCCTCGAACATGTATGGGTTGACTCTGCAAGAGGCTGTCCCACAGGAAGTCCTCTGCAGAGCTGCCAGACCTCATCCCCAACTGAGATGGTGTTTTCTTACCGCTCGTGAAGAAAATAGATCTCTGCAATCGTCGCAGACGGCAGACACTCCACCGGACTGACAGCAATACCCTGAAAGACCCGGGCCGCCATCAGGGAGCCAAAGCTGGGAGAAGCCGCACACCACACAGATGTGCCGATGAAAAGCACGATGCCAAAGAGGTAGACGGGTCGTTTGCCCCACAAAATGGCCGTTGGCGAGAAGAAGACCGATCCGACACCCATTCCCATCATGTAGAGTCCAGTGGTCAGGGATACGCGCGAGACCTCGACGCCATAATCGCTTGCAACATCCGAGAAACCCGCAGCCAACACGGGTGTCATTCCACCTAGACGGGTACTACATCAGTCCTCTGGGATCTCACAAGTCTATGCGGCTGCATGAAGACTTACCTCCGACCATGCAGTACAACCCCAGGGACAGCAAAGCAGCGTCCCGTCTCCAGGTGGGCCAGTTGAGGGGATCATTGTCCGAGTCCTCCGGCTGGGGCTCCAAGATGATCTTACCATCCGATGTCTTCTTCTTGTCTTCTGACGGTGCCGGCTTGGGCAGTGTTGCTGTTGGCAGCGAAGAATGCGATGTTCTGGCGGGTGCATTGCGCAGGCCCAGGGGCTCATTCTTGTGGCCTGACAGGAGCAACACGGATCCTGTGGCACTGTCAGCGCACGGTCCCAGCCTGGTTTTTTTTTGGCCATCCAACTCCCGAGGGGAGTTCGTGAAAACTCAAGAATGCCGATCAGACGGGCTCACCTGGGACTTCCACTGTCTCCTTGTCGTTCAGTACACCGAAACTCCATTTTTCAGTCCTCTGGCCCCGGTGGCCATCCTCCTCGGCTGAGTCACGGTCGACAGATTTCTCATCCTTTGCCTTGCTTGAGAAAAACGGGAGGCGCGATGCCAAAGACCGCTTGTTGTCATGCTCTGGTGCCATTCTCGACAAAGCGGTGACTCTCTGGCGAGCGTCGATCTGGTTCGATGTGGGCCGTAGCGCGTGGTCTCTCACCACTGGTGAAGATACGTCCCCGTGTCCGTCTTACTGTCTTGGAAGGTTGACATGCGGAAGTCGAAATGTGGGAAGGAATAAAGAGGGAAGACGGTGTGTGTGTGCGTGCGTGTCCAATATCAAGGGATCTGTCCGCTTATCATTGGGAGTACCTTGATGCCTGGCGGCTGATAGATGATATAATCCATATGTCCAGGGTCCAAGTGCTGACCAGTCGTGGCGGAAGAGGATCCACTGTGCGTGTTGGCCGTGTCGGAGGTTGACCTGACCACCCAACTGGATCGACGAGAAGGAGGCAAGATGCTGAGAGGAATTAGGGAGCTGACACGGTCTATTTCCGGCACGAGCTCTGGCTGACAGGCATGATGCACGTGGTGGGCGTCAAGTTGTGACTAGGTATCTTTTCAAGGTCGAACATATATACTTTTTAAGCTAGCAGGCTACGTATCAAACGGTCGGTGCCGCCTTGGTCTGTATCAGGGGTTGAGTTGGCCTAGCAAGGATGGACAAAGTCGATGTGTTGCCCTTTTTCAAGTCACCTGCCCTATAGCACACGGCAAATACATGGGTACGTAGGCATGGACCGGTGGGCGATGTAGGTTTTGCATATATGTATTTTTTTATTACTTTGCCCAGTGCTACGAGACAGGAGGGAACAAAAGCAAGTCGCAAGCCTTCGGGGGAGATATCTATTCGTGGAGAGCTGCAGGATCCTCCCTCCCGTGTTCGAATTGAGCCAATCCCACGGTCTTCCTTGATATAATTGTTGTGTTTCTGATACAGAAGTCATAAAGACGCGGGACAGCAAAAGTTCAAAAGCTGCCGCAGAGGCTCGCCACGCAAAGGTCCAGCCTACCGATTTGACCCGTGAGCTGCCTTGTAGGTAGGAATTGAGGGTGTCAAGGAGCCACATCGTCCAGACAGGTTGGAGGATGCATCACATCACCCAGGTAGTGGCTGGCACTGGACAGTGGACCGCTGATCGGTCCCGGTGTGCGTGAGATATCCCGCACACGAAAGCACTGTATCGAAGATTACCGCCGTCAGCGCCGCACGCGCCTGGTGACTTCAACACACCCTTTTGTCCTCGACATGAGACAAAATCGACAGCCTGCCCGACAGTTGGTCGAGATGGGCACCCTGTGTTGCGACTCAAAAGCTTCGCTGCTGACCAGACGTCGTGACCTCGTGGACGCATTCCCAGGATTGTCAGCTGCGCTATGACGTTCACTAAGAAAAGGGCGGCTTGCGGCGGTCTGAGGTCGATCGCGTTCCAGGGTCCTGGAGCTGCTGCAGTGGCAGAGTGGGGAGGGGGGGAGCCTGGGGGCCCTGGGCGGCCTTTTGGGGGGGCTTTAGGGGGGGGGGAGACAGGGTGCTATGCGGCTATCAGCCCCATCTGTGAGCCGCCTAGAATGCAACGCTCCCGCTGTGGCGCGACATTCTGCCCATGCGCGCCAGGATCTCGTCCCTTTTTGGCAAGGTACACAGTACATGACGGGTGGGACCAAGCAATACTTGTCATTATCAAACACGTGATATCGATCTGTCTTGCGTTTTGAGGATATCTTCAAATCGCGAACAGTCAACTACAACAGCCTTCTGAGTCTTGGCCCCCCCACTGTGCGAAGGATCGCGGACCGTGGCGAAGATCTTTGTGAGAACCCTGGAAGGTAAAAACCCACCATTGAGCAAAGCGACCCTTCGGCTGCAACTGTTCAGCTACTCTCTTCTCAATACCTAAGTATCTAGGTAACAGCAAATACTTTTTTCTTCTTCAACAATACCTACCCAGGTACCTAGATTCTGACACTGCAGCATATGGAGATCTAGGTATTGACGATTCAACAAATGGGGATGGCTGCCTGCAAACTGCCACAGATCTTGGGTCGCAGCACTTGAGACGTTGGCCTGATACGTCTGTTAGCGCATTTCAACCACTTCAGCAAAGGCGTAGGCACCACTCCCCTCCCGAGACTGTAATGTGATTGATGCGGATGACAGGTTTGAGGCGCGACCTGATCCAGATGTCAGGGACCTGGGCAGATTCTCCAGGGACTGCCAGCAACAGGGCACGGGCCATCCGGGTCTTGCTGTGGGAACTCACTGGAGATCAGATAATTTGATATCGGGTGATCGGGAAAGAGGGGAAGTAAACTCCAGGCCTCGAACCAGAACGAGGCTACTTATGTGCAGCAATGGTGTGAAGCCTTCCAAGCTATACCACATTGGACCTGTGAATCTGGAGGGGGTCACGTACCTGTCCAGGGACTACCGGATCAGGTGGGGAGCCTTCCATGTCCTGCAGAAGCGTGCTCTTGTGAGGGAATGAGAGCAAGAAGAGGGAAGTTGGTTATCGAAGTGTCCAGGTGGTAGGGATCATGAGCTCGCCGCAATACGGTAAAACCTACTACCTGGAGTAGGTACCCATGTAGTAGGAGGTATGCCTTCCATATCTAGGCTTCCATACATACCCATTCTATGTTTTGCTCCTGGGCCTGCCTAAGGGCAACAAATATTATAGCAGGTGAAATGTCTTTGCAGCCTTCAGCGATCTAACGGAATGGAGAAATACTGATGTCCACCTCAACGTCTCGGCACATCTCCAACCCACCGGCACAGTGTCCAGAAACTAAACAACCCTTAAGCAGAGCACTCCTCCCCCGCAAAACCACTATCTCCATGACCTCCAGTGCCATTCAAAGAAGAGATCAAACAACAATTCTACAATTTTCTGACATGCCAAGGCGGTCGCCGCGTATGCCCGACTGAACGCCGCGACAAGATCATGGGAGCTGAGTGAGAGTCTACTTAAGTACCTAGGTAGGTATTCTGATCAACTCCTTGAGAATGAATCCCGGGAGAAGGTCGACGAATGGCCAGGTGAGACCCTGGAGCTGTCCACGGGTGTCAGAAGATGCAGCTGGGGCCGCAGACGAGTTGTAAGGCTCACGTGCCCTTCAGGCTGCCGGTCAGGTGCCTCATGAGACGAGCGGCCTTCCCCGGAAGCCTACGCCTGACGCGAGCCCTGGAGGAGGCTGTTTGGTCTGGCGCAGCACCTTGGGCATGGGTCGATAACAACCCCACCGGTTCTGTGGTATATGAGTCTGCTGTTCCTATCTGTGCTGAGCTTTTTGATGGTGTTGACAACGGCAGCCAGCTTGATGACGACTGTAATGGCGACCTCGAAATCTGGTATGGGGCTCTGGCGCTGAAGGGTTGGAATCTCCAGGGCTGAGTACATTATCTGAAGACAGAGGGAGATAAGCATTCAACAATAGCAAAATAACAGTACATGCCTGGTCGGATACATAGAAATTAAAATAATGGCTTGCGCATGTAGCGTTTGTAGTACTAAGTGTTGTGTGTGCCGAGAAGCGAATATGTTTGAAGGTGTGCAGTTCCGCCTTCGATTGGTAGCGTTGCATTGTTGGTAGATAATACAGAAAATAGGGAGTGATTTGAACGGGCATATGACGGAACGGGTAGGTTTCTATCTCACTGGTTTCTACTGAGGCTTGACCGTGCTGGTTCGATTCCAGCTATATCCACCTTTTTTTGTCGGGTTTTAATGTGCTTTTCCTCAGTGCATCTTTTTGCCACTTTTGCTGTCTCTAATCAATATTTTCAACACTTGATTCGCCCTTTCGAATCCTCATTGATTTCCTGGCATGCCTGTGCTGGCAGTCTGCACATAGTAGGTGAGGTTGGCTAGCGCAGCCACCGTTGTTGTGGCCCGTGCGTGGGCTTACTTCCAGCATGCCTTTGAAGCGACATCTCCGTTGGCTCCCAACCCACGAAACGTTACGATGCACTCCATACGAAGCCTGCGGTCTCTCGACTGCCTCGGCCTGTCCTCGAGACCAAGCCTGGGATCCTGCGCCCCACACGCCCGTTCCAAGGCCCACGGTCACTCGCGATCCGGCCGGCGCGCCCACTTCTCCTCCACGCCGAGTCAAAAAGAACTCAAGAACCGCGTATACTCATCGTGCGTCCCACACACCGCAACCAGATCCTCCCTCCCGTGCAGAGACGATAACATGCTGACAAGCTCCCTCTCCAAAGCATCCGCAACGCCGACCAGCTCCAGACCTACCTCCAACTGTCCAGCACCTCCCGCCGGCCCCTCCTCACCCTGTGGATGACCTCGTGGTGCTCGACCTGCCACGTCGTCTCGCCCCTCCTGAAGACCCTAATCGAGTCTGGCGTCGGCGAGGCAGAGGGCGGCGTCACCTACGCCGAGGTCGAGTACGACGCCCCTGACGTCATGGGCGCCCAGTTGGGCCTCACGTACATGATCAACAGCGTGCCCACGCTGCTGAGCTTCGACGCCGGCGAGGCGCAGCTCGAGACCAAGGTGGCGGACGGGAACCGGCTGCGGGACCGGCGCTTCCTGGAGGAGTGGATCAGGACGGAGGCGAGGCGGCATGGCGGTGGCGGTGGAGGGAGTCTGTTCGGGGGCTTGTTTGGGAGCTTTCGGGGGTGAGGATGGATGTGACCAGATGACCGGGAGGCTTCCCCGATAGCGCGTGCTGTCCTGCAACGGCACACAACGACAGGCGCGGGCCGCGTTGTCCTACCGCGGTGTTGCGGAGCGCGGGGAGCGCAACGGAAGTCACTCGTGCGATGTCTGCCACTTGTCACGCGACGCCCGTTCGGGACGCCGTGCTACGAGGACTAGTCACGTCTGCGCTTGGGACCCGGTCAAGACATTCGCGCTCAGCAACGCCGGGCCTTCTTGTTTCTTCCTCTGCTCTAAGCCTGTTCATCCGCGAAGTCTACCCTGACGATCTCCGGAACGGCGAGAAAACCCTCCCCCAGGCATGATCACTGCCCGCCTGCCGGCGCCGCTCAGGCAGCACTCTCTAAGCCTGGTAGAAGACCTCCTCCATCGGCTTCCACCAGGCCGGCTCGCCCGACTCGCTGCTCGTGGCGCCCGGCACGAACGACTCTTGAAACTTGTCCGTCATTGCCCACCACTCGCGCACCTTTGGGTTCTCCCGCATCCGCTCCATGTCGCCTGCGTAGTCGTAGCCGACGTATTTGAAGGTCGCGAAGAGGATGTGTGTCTGGTCGTCGTGGAAGATGCTGTCTGTGGCAGGAGAGAGAGAGAAGAGGAAGTGGTCAGCTTCGGCTTGGGTGTGCGGCAGGCAAGGAAGAGCGTGTGGGACACCATAAGCTAGGGCAGATCGCGGCTGCGCGAGTAATGACACCCACCCCACGGGGATTTCTTTTGAGGTCGGCCACCAGAATCCCCGGCCCCAGCTACTGACTGAGTCAACAAGGCCGGGAAGAGGGAGGAACTGGGCGGCATCCATGCCCCCGTCGGCAACGTGCTCGCTACCAGACTTTCCGGACGCTCCCGGCCGGTGACGAAGACAACCGGCGCATGTGAAAGAGTTGTAGACCGGGGGGCTCGGAACCTCCGCGGTACAGACCAGGGGGGGGGGAATCATAAAGCAAAAATCATATCATACGTACAGTCTATGATGTTGCAGTTCTTGATCTGCTTGGCCACCTCGGGCCACACGGCCGCGTGCACCTGCTTGTACTCGTCGTAGTGCTCCGGCTTGAGCTTGACGATCTGCGCGTACCGCTTGCCCGGGTTCTTGACGCGGACCTCGGTCGGGCTGAGCGGCGAGGCGTTGGGGATGTGCGCCGAGACGGGCGGGGCGAGGGGTTTCTGCCAGAGGGCGCCGTGGGGCGAGGGGTCTTTGGACCAGAGCTGGCTCATGATTGCTGATGGAATTGGGGGGGGGGGATCTTTGGTCGTTTTGTCCTCGTTGGTAATGTGTATTTGGTATGTGCGTATGGTGGTATGTATGTATGTGTGTATGTACCTAAGGATTGGATTCTTTTGATAGACGGATTGCGTATGGAGAGAGAGAGAGCAGAGAAATGTATACAAGAGAGGGAGGAGTTCGCTATCGATTGATATGTTGAGAAAGAGTTGGGAAAACCGGAGTCCGAGTGCGAAGCGATGATCGGGGGGAACGGGAAAGAGAGAGAGAGACAAGCTTCAGAGCGTGTGCTGTTCGTTCTTCTTAATATGCCGCGGGGCGGAGAGGTGGAATGGTAAGCTGCGGGTGCGCGGGGTTTGCGCTGTCGGTTCGTTGCGCTGCGCTGCGTGTGTGTCCGTCCGTGTAAGTGGGACACGAACTGCTCGAGGGGAACTAGTACGAAGTACAGTACAAAGTTACAAAGCACAAGCACACGCGCAGCACACAAGACGTGGTACTGTACTGTACCAAAAGGAGCGCCTCGGTCGTATGATCCGGAAGATCGAGTCTGTGGGCCACTATCCCACAGATTGGACCTGCACCCTCTCGAGCTGAAGGTTTTCTGCCTCTTCTTCTTCTTGTTGAAATCCGGTCTGTGGTCTGCTGCACAGACCTAAGTATATTCGCGATAATCCCGTGCTCGAGGAGTGAGCGACAGCTTTCGGCCGCTTGAGAAAAATCGTTGGGACTGGAGGGACTCCCCCAAGCGGCGATCATCGGTCTTCCCAAGTGTATTTCGTCCCAAAAGGGCTTTTCCGGATCCCCAACTTTCGAGTATACTCGCTGAGCCGCTAAGCCCCTGTTGCGGCTCGTCTTGCGGCCCTGCCGCAGAACTACTGCAATCGAGTATAGTGCAAGATACCTACCATTTTGAGTGCGGGATGGGACACTGTAGGCGATCCACTTTGAGGAAGTTTCATGCGGTTCGCCGTCCCCAGTTTAGAGTTGTCTGTGCGGGTATCCCGGAGACTGAGTATCACATTCAAGACGGCCGTACCTAAGACTTGCATCGGACGCCTTTTGGACCCTACTCCTTTAATCGTCTTGGTGAGATTGAAATTTGGGTGGGCAGAATCACAGGTGAGAGTGTCCTCAAATGTCTCCGGTTGCAGGTATGATACCGGCTTCATTACACGTGCCGCCTTTTCTAGCAGACGAGGATACCATCATATAGATATCAAGCTTGTAAACCTGTTGTTTCTCCGTAGCCAGAAACGTACACGCCGTCTCGACGTGTCTTTCGTTTCTCGCCGTTTTGTATCTTGCACACCAAAATGTTCCTGCCTTTCCGACCCAAACGCCAGCTATGCAAATCGTCTTCTGGAATGCAGACGGCTCCCAAGCCCACACGTGGCGCTGCCAGAATGGCGCGGGCGCTCTTTAGGAACCGAGATGATTACAACTTTGTACTTGGCGATGCGTGCGGTCGCATCTTTCATGATGCCAGCATGGCCTCGATGAGGTAGATGACGCCAAAGACAAGGAACGCAACTGCTCCACCAACGGTCACTGCAAGATCATGTTAGTATATGACAGTAATGACACGGGTGGTGACGAGATAGGGACTCACCAACTCTGAGCGACACACGCCCAGCAATAGCCCGGCCTCCCAGCACAGCAACTCCCGTGCAGCAAGCATGGCCCAGGACCGCGCCCAACGTGACCCACCAGTAGTCCTGGCCCGCAGCCATCGCAATGGTCGCGATCTGGCTGCGGTCGCCCCACTCGCCCAAGAACGTCATGACGAAGGTCTGCACCCACGCGGGGCTGAGCAGCAGCGAAAACAAGTTGCTCGCGCCGTCGAAGAGCGAACCGAGCGGACCACGTCTGGGACTCAGGCTGCGCTCCGGCGAAGCGGACGGGCTACGCGGCGGGGTGGGGAATCGTGACTGCGAGCGAGACTTGCGCGCATGCGTCCTGTTCATGCCCATCTCGAGGGCGTACGGGCTGATAGACGAACGCCTCCGGCCGGCCTTGCGCGCCGCACTCTCCTTTTCCTCGAGCTCCATCTCCACCTCTGCCATCTCTGCGGAAACGCCCTCATCGGGGCTCATGGCAAGTCCTTCTTTGAGCATGCGCCCACCAAAGACGAGGAATAGCGCCGAGGCCATGAAGTTAGTGACCTTCTTAGGGATGAGCGTAGGCACGGCGTGTCCGAGAACTGCGGATAGGATCGTCATGGTGATGAGGGCGCCGAAGGCTGCGGTGAAGACGACGAGGCGGTCATGCTTCATAGCCATCAGAGCGGCGACGAGGAAGGTCTTGTCGCCTATCTCAGAAACGAGGATCATGGCCATGGACAGAATGAAGGAGTGGAAGGGCTGGATCAATCCGTCGGGATTCTCAAGTGTAGTCTTGCTCGTCTTGCCGGAAGACTTGCCAGAAGAGACGTCGAGATGGTTCTTGTTCGCGGAGTCGGGTACTGGAATGGTCTGCTCGTACGTCTTTTCGGGAAGGCCTACAGGTTTCTGCAGGCTGTCAATATCTCTCACCATTTTAAGTCACAGCATTCAACATCCACGTACCTCGAGTCCTACCACGTCGTCACCGGTCTTGCCCTCGGACTTGCTCTTGTCCTTCTTGGAGTCTTCTTTACTCGTGATCTTCTCCTGTTCGCTGTGCGGCAGGGGCGGTTGCGCCTTGGGGGCCTCTGGCTTGTTCTCCTTCTTCTCGCCTGTCGCGCCCTCTTGTGCCTTGCGCATCTGGTCTTTCTCGCTGACTCCGCCCGACGTGCCCGTTGTTCCCACCTTGGGCTCCGCCCTGTTTGGGTCGTTCATGACCCCATCGTTCGTCTCGGGTATCTTGACACCGTCAACGACGGTGGGATCTCTTGGCCGGCCCTCCAGTGGAGGCAGATCTTTCTTGGAATCGCTGCCGGTTGCGGAGCGCAGGTTCTCGGGCTCGACGAAGGGGCCCTCGTGTGGCCGCCCGTCGACGCCATCGACAGGCGCATCCTTGGTTCCTGCCTTGTTGGAGGACGAGGCTATCGCTCCGGGCTGGTAGTCTGCGACCTTCGCAGCGTATGGGGGCTCGAGCGAGGACGAGGCAAGGGCGGAGGTGGCAGCCAGGGAAGATATCAAGAGCAGGGACAGCGGTGACCTTCTGCTTCGTAGCCTCATCTTGATGGCAGTGCTCGAGTCGAGCAGAATGAACGGCGATTGGCCCGTGGCGACTGATCGGCTGGTCGAGGCAGCGCGATCGCGGTCTCTGTGAGGATCGTGAAGGCCGTGCAAGGTGCAATGGGGATGTGCAAACGTCGCTGTCAACAGAACCAAACTAGTATTAGTACGTGGCCCTTGTCGAAGGGGGCGACTTCACAGGCCAGTGGCTGAATTGCGAAGACAGTAGAATTGCAGCGCGGACTGACAATATAACCGGGTCCAGGTGGAAGAGCTGCAGGAGAATCGTAGTGGGAGCAGTGGTGAAGACTTGGCCAGAGTCCTTGTGAGACCGGGAACAGAAGGAGAAATCAGAATGTTCGGTTTGGATCGAATTCCACACGCAGCCCGTGTCCAATCCCTGGTGCGCTGGCGTGGCTGCTGGCAGAACCTCGACGCGGGAAGGACACTACGACACTGCGTCTCTCTTGGCCGGGGCAGTGCTGGGGTCTACCGTTGCCGATCACTCTGTCAGCTTCGACCAAACGGGCAAGCCTGCAGACCTGCAGGGAAAAAAAAAAGGGGGGCTCCATTAGTTGTTCTCATCTTCGGAGATCTAGACCGACACAAAGATTTTGCATGTGTGGATGAGATCTGCAGACGAATGGTGTGCGGTTGCTATATTTGATATTAGACAAAAGAATAAGAAGAAAAAAAGGAAGAAAAAAGACTGTGAGATTTTGCAGTGGCCATTCCGATACTACCTATGAAGTATACTCGTGTACTTCGTATGCGTCTATCAAATCTACGGACCACTCGTACAGATAGATACTCTTCACAGTACACGATTACCAATGCTGCGTCGATTGATCTCGTGCATTACATGGAACCGCGTAGGGCTTCCTCTAGGTGTCTATTCAGTGATCCAAGATCTGATAGATCATCCCACAGCTAAAGTTCATCCCGTCGGTCTCTCTCGCCATGATGTTGTCCCATACACGTTTGTCGTCTATCCAGGTACAGACTCAGACTGTGTACGGGTGCCAGGGATATGTCATCTCCGCGCAGGTCATGGACCTGGTGGAAATGGAATACCCAATAGGCCAGATCAGAACCCCCATTGAAAATCACATGCTTCTTCATCCATTGCAGCTCGGAGCCCTGCTTGTTCTCGTTTGCCATGGCTTGGCGCATCTTGTGACAATTGCAACTGCCGGCTGCATTCATTTGAATCGACTATGTACACAAGTACATAGTACCTTACTTAGTGGATTCAGAGGGAGGGAGCCTCGAGGTTTGCCGTGGCTTACAGCAGTTAGCCGCCCCACAGCTTGTGGACTGCCGCTCTAGCGTGCTTACGTAAAAAACGGGCCTGCTACAAAATCTTTGACGGGCCCGCGCCCTCCAGCTGAGCTGAGCTCTGCAGCCGCCAGCCTTCGCAACTCCTAACCCAAACCCTCAGCCCGCTCACGCTCAGGGTTCTCGTCCATCACGGCCTCTGTCCAGTCCATCGAGTCTGATATTCACCCTCCGCCAACCCTTTTCACATAAGCAGCACTTTTCAATTGGCATCATGCCTCCCAAGGGCAGAGGCGGACGCGCCGCTTCTGCCGCCGCCGCTGCCGGTGGTGGCAGAACGAGCTCGCGCATCGCCGAAAAACACGAGGCAGCACAACAGGCTGAGCGCGAGGCCGCCGAGGCCACTGTAACTGCAACCACAACTGCGCCTGATGAGCATGATATCCCCGAGTCCACGATGCCTCCTCCGCCGTCAAGTCGCGGTCGCGGCCGTGGCCGCCCGAGAGGTGGTGCTGAGAGCTATGCCCGCAGGGGTACAACGCGTGGCAACCGTGGTGGTAGTAGCATCGCCAGCTTCAACGTGCGCAATACGCCCACGACGAGCGATGTCTATGCTGTTGAGTCGAATGGCGACGGTGAGGAGTCCAGAACTCATCAAGCTCACTTCAGAAAATGATATTGTGCTGACCGAACCTAGAAGAACCCTTCACCCCTCAGCGCGCCGACGCGGCGAACATGGTCTATGGCGACTCTTGGCGTGAGGCTGCTGAGCTTACCCCAAGGTCCGCCGACGCGACAGCCAACCTGATGAACAAGTTCGTCGACAGGTTGTATTCGGTCGCCGAGGATCTTATTCGTCATCTTCTCATCGTCCCTGATCAGCGGGACGAAAGCTGGATTCATGAGCTGCGCACCCACAAGGAGGTCTTCAATACCTTTTACAAGATCTACATCGTGGACGCTGATGCCTTCATTGACATTTATGCTGTCAATGAGAGGGCAAAGTCCTCCAACGTGCCCCTCCTCTGGGAGCGGATGGTCAAATCCGTGTCATCAGCCAACCTGGCCAACCTCCTCAGCGATGTCGAGGATCTGGACGGTGATCCATCCAATGTTCTCAACCGCTTGCCCCTCGTACAGAGAATCGACGAACATTTCCCCGCCACCTTCACGCCAGGAGGGCCCAAAGGCCTAGAGGAAAAGCGACAGTGGATCATTGACGACGGTACGAAGGACCAGGCCTTTGTTATCAGAACCCAGCGTTTCATTGAGACCCTCCGCGGTGTTCAACAAGTCAACCCTTTCCGCCTATTCGCCAAGGTTTTCCTCGATCTCGACGTCGACAATATGACTGACGACATGCTTGGGGACTATATTGACCAGGCCAATCTCAAGCCTTTTGGTGCCTTTGACGTCAATGACCCCGGTGCTTCCAAGTACCGCGACGCTATCAACGGTTTTCGATCAATGCTCAATGATGAGATGGACACCGCCGCTGTCATAAGTAAACTGGAAGAGGACTATCCATTTGATGTGTTCCTCAACGATTTGAAGGAGTGGATACGAACATACGACACCAGAGCACCAGGTCCGTCTCGGCCGCCTGCGTTCAGTTACAACGGAGACAGTCCCTACGGGGCGGATGCTCAGTTGCAAGCCGAGGCGAGAGCCTCACAACAAGCACTGTGAGTTGTGTGCTATTCCCCTACGCCTTGCCTTTGCGAATCAATCATGTCCGGGGTCGTTTCAAGCGAGACTGACGCCTTTCCTGCGATCTAGCCCACACGCCGTTCAACGCCTCAAAGAGCACATTGCTGCAAGCTCCGCTGCACACGAACCTCAGGGTGACTCCGCCGAGTCTGAGGCGCCTGTCCACAACGGCTATGATGAAAACTTCAGTATCGCGGATACTGACGCCCAGATGCTTGCTAGGTCGCGTGAAATCGCCAACCAGGTTTTCATGTCTGGCAACGACGGTCAGGTGTATGCCACTGCCGTTGCTGATACTGCGAAACGCGGTGGTGGCCGGAAGCGAGGCCGCAAGAGCGCAGGCGACGGTGACAGCAATGCAAAGAGGGCTCGCGGTGGCGACTCGGCGGCTATGCCGCCTCCGTCACGTCCTGCAGTGCCTCTGGGCCCGTTGCCTCCTGCGCCTGCCGCCTTTGATCCTGTGGCTCTTTCGCGGCAGTCCCAGCTGATCTCCAAGGCCAACCGCCGCCCGGCACAGCCCAAGCAGAGGAAGCCATGGACAGCTCACGATACCCAACAGCTCGTCCGGGCAGTGGACGTGTACAAGGCGAAGTGGAGCACTATTGAAAAGGCCATAAGGGAAAACCATATTGCCTTCAATGTGCCAGAGCGTGACCAGCAAGGCCTGCGGGACAAGGCGCGTCTCGTCAAGGTTGATATTCTCAAGTAAGTGCATGGCGGCGGCATCTTTGTAGTGTACGTGAAGCTAAGCATGAAAACAAGGACTGACGGAATCCTTCCACCCGCTTTTGACCTTGTCGTTCTTGGACGGAAAGAGAAGGACATGGTATCAGCCGCGGGAAGAAACCCCGAGCGTCGGGAGGAAGATGTCGATGCCAGCGGTCAGCCCATCAATACTCTTTACGACCCGAACGCGCCCGCTGCTGTTCCCGGTGCTGCTGCCGGCCTTTTGGCAGGCGCAAATGCCAACAGCGACGTGGAACAGCCAGGGGCAGAAGCTCTTGCAGATGGTCTGCCAACACAGAGTTCAGATGCCAACGAGCTGCGGCCCCTGCAGGAAGCTCAGATGGTCGCCGAGGCACCGATGGGAGGAACAGCTCCGGACGCGCCGATGATAACGGCAGATATGGGCGTTCCTGCTGTCCCTCCCTCCGAGTCGCTTGGCGAAGCCCACTCTGTCATGGACAGCGAGGCCCCGCCCGTTGACCCGAGCATAGAAGAGCCTGGCCCCAGTGCAATTGCCGACCCGGTCTAGCAGACCGAGCTCGGCTACGACTTCCTCGGAGGATGGCAGTAGGGTGATGCCAACCAAGACGGAGCAGCGCAGGCGAATGCGGGTGAGAATGGAGCAGACGGGATTGGTAATGCCAACGATGCTCAACAGGGTCAAAAAACAGCCAAGGGCAAGGAGAGGGCCGAAGAGGGATGACGAAAGCGGCTGAAAAAACTTCAGAAATTATTCCAAGGATTGCAAGTCGGCCTTAGGAGTTGTAACTTGTCGTGAAGCATGAGAAACGGGTACCTAGGTATGGTCCCGCGGTCGGCCGCGCTCTTTTTCCCAGACAGAAATAGCCTTTCGTTGTCGGAGTGCATTTGCGAGGCCATACTCGTAGCCTTGACAAATGATACATCAACGCCTTTTGTTGATACAGCTTACGCGCGCCTGCATTTGTTGGCGTTGTGCAAGGGACAGCGCAATTGCAACAATGTGCTGACCACGGGCAGTTTGTGAGTGTAGCACGTCGTCAACACTGGTTGGACCTCCGGATGCCTGCAATGTGTTGCTTTGCTGCGTGTGCCTAGCACACAACGAGCTGTGTAACCGTCCAGGGACGCGGAAAATCCACGTGAATTACTTGTTTCTCTTGTGTTGGGGATGTTTTTATTGGGCAGAGAATACTTGCGACATGTCATCTTGGCCATCCGATATGTTCTTCCCGGGTCTCATGAGACCCCCCAAGACGCCGAAATATGCAGTCAAAAATACGTCGTCTCGCCTCGGGAAGGTCAGATAATCTGCTCTATACCAGAATCCGTGAAAGACAAGGGACAGAGCGCATCAACAGCAAAGCGGCCAGAGAGATGGCAGTGGTTGTTTCAAACAGAATTTCTATCGACCCAAACACCATCGCGCCCTATTCGCTCCTGTATGCCGTTTCCTGCTCCCTTTCTCTCCCCTCTGCGTACAACAAAAGTCTCCACGTAGCAGCTAGCAAGCATGAGAGAACGAGAGGGCCGGCGGGGGACGATCCAGCCTCCTCCCTTTTGAGAACCCCACGGGTCTCTGGCCCTTTTGCTGTGCCCCATGGCCACCGATACCTCGATCGTCCCCATGCACTCCGGCGTAAACCTCTTCCTACACAAGCGAGCATGTGGTGGATGCTTGCGTGGTACATGCGGACAACGTCGATGGGACGGCGTAGCGGCATGCATGCCTTGGCGTATTGACGAATATCAACGCCCCTCTTAGTGATGTGTATGTGATTTGCCCTCTGCTGACCCCAAATTCCTGAACCCCGGTTCCCTAGTCCCTTCCATGTCCGAGCCTGCCCAACCATCCTGCGCCTGACGATAACAAGAATCTGAGCAGAGTAGAAATTGTGCGCCCAAAAAACAAACAACGACTCTCGTGCATGAGCGAGCGTGGTGGGGTATAAGATCTCCATAGGCAATGCGCAACGGGGCTCCGTGATGAAAATGCATACATGAATAGCGCTCACAATAGGAGTCAAGAAACAGAGGACAAAATGGCGAGACAATGCCGGCGATCATGAAAGGAGACCGGGGAAGTATCATGCGAGAAAATGGAACGCTGAGCCGCGTTGAACAGCTTGGTGGGCCGTAGGATTTATTCATCGGTTCCGGTCTTCTTCCGGTGCCCGGGAACGCGAAGATGAAGCCGAATTGTTGGTGCCGAAGCTGCTTGACAACAAACCCAGCCAACCCTCTGATCGCCCGGGCCTACGAGGCGCCGGGCGGGGCGCGGGCGACAGGGTGCCTTGCTCGACGTCGGCGTCCTGGCCTGGTGATCTCCGCCCTGAACCGGAAGCTTCTGGCTGGACGTCGTCATCGCTGTCGTCGTGGTAGGGCTCGTATCGTGGACTCGAGGGGGGGCCTCTAGCTAGAGATCGAACGACATCGCCCTTGCAGATTGGGCACGTGCGCCTTCTGGTTGTCAACCAAGGTGTGCTGCGGTTTGGGTTCATTAGCTTCATGACTGGCCCTTTGCGTGTCGGGAATTCTTTCGACTCACATGCACTCAACGTGGAACTCATGACCGCACGGCAGGCTCATGACACGACTGACACCGTCGACGTACTCCTCAAGACAGACAACACACTCCACTTGGCGACCCATGTACTTCTTCCACTCGCTAGGTTTCTCCTCTCCTCTAGAAGGGGACCGAGACGATTGAAGCGCAGTGTCGACTCGCAGCAGATCGTCTGCGTCCGGAACACCAGTAGTGGTCCGGGAACGCGGTCTTGGCCGGCTGGAACTCTGCTGCAACAGGGGCGTCGTCGGCGAGGATGATGTTGGCGAAGGCAACCTGGACGTGTGGCTTGGCGTGGTGGCGACGGTGTGGTACGTGCGGACGGGCAGGCGGTCGACCACGGATTTTGGTGCCCTCCACCTACGCCGCCGGATCTTAGACCGCAAGATAAGCAGAGCGTACACAACCGTTAACGTGATCAATGGGCTAACGACCAAAACCAGAAGCGTGTCAAAGAAAGGTGCGGTACTGCCGGTCGGCGTGATTGTCACCCACAGTCCCTCATGAATGGGTGCCGGATGCTCAGGCTGTTTCGTCAAGGGCGTGTTGATCGCCTTGGGGGCAGTGTTGGACGGGGAGAAGTCAGCTTCATCGTCGTCTCCGAAGATCTTAGAAATCAAGCCGCTCTCCTGTTTGCTCGATTTGGATGAGGCTTGCTTCTCCCTAGAAGACTCAGGCACATATTGGCCGCTGCCGGGTGTAATGCTGCCTCCCTTGGGTCCGTTGGTATCCTTTACCTTGTCGCCTTTCTTGGCAGTGATGTCCTTCGCCGACTTCTCTGTGGCGACCTTCGAGTCGCCCTGTGTCGACTTGCCTGCGGCACTGGCGCCTTTGTCGATCGCGGTGCTCTTGTCCGAGCCTGTGCCAGGAGCGTCCACAAGATCAGGGTCTCGCCAATCCTGTACACCAATCTGAAAGCCATCTCCTGAGACTTTCTGGCCCGATGTGGCTCCAGTCCTGCTGCTGCTCTTCGAGGCCTTTTCCAGGCTGCTACGGATGACCTTGTCCTTTTCGTCGCTCCAGTCATCGACGAGCACCCAATCGTGCTGGCCACTGCTAGGAGGTCTGCTGCGGTCTGTTACAGCCTTGGAACTGCCGCCGAGGCCGAACAGGCGTGCGAAGAAGCCGGACTGCTTCGCACTTGTCTTTGTGTTGTCGGCTGAAGGCTCCTTCCTCGCCACCTTCGACTGTGTTGTCGTCGACTCCTCTTTCGACTTGGCCGATTCTTGCGTCGCAGGTTTCGGGGTGGTAGTCTTCTTATTGTTTGCCCGCGTCTTGTCCAACTGCTGCACCTTGAATGCCGGCTTGCCGTTCTCATCGATGAGATCCTCGATGAAGCTGCCCGGCTGCATGAGCGAGGACAAGAGGTGCGCGGTGGTGCGGGAGGTGAAGATGGCAGGGATGGTGATGTTGGAAGTGTCGCCTCGTGCAAACATTTGGATCAGCGGTCCGCCCTTCTGGTTGTCTCCGACAATGACGCCGATGGCGCCGCGTCGCTGGGCCCATTTGACCTTTTCCAAGAAGCCACATCCTCCGCGGCTCAGGAGGACGACCTTGCCTGTGATCTCGGCGGTCTCTTGGATAGATTGTATGTCAGCATGACTCGACGTCACTGTCGTCATCTCGTAGCCGGGCGACTTTGCCGAAAAGCTTCGGTGGAGGTAGTCGTCGGTGCCATCGTCCAGAGGCTCGTCCTTCTTTTTCTCCCTTGTCTCCGCGTCCTCGGCCACGTCCACGGGAGGACCCTGGGGCAGCTTCGAGGACCTTTTGGGGTGTTTGACCTTGTCGACCACCGGAGCAGCCTTGGCCTTGGTACCGAGAACGGTTGAGCCCTTCAGGCCTATGTTGGCCGTGCTATCTCCCCAGCCCGGTAGGTCGCTGCAGCCCAGTTCACCCTCCCCTTCGACATCGGGCAGGGCCTCATCCGCAAATCCGCTCCCGATCCATAGCTGCCCGCTCAAGCCCTTGGGCGGTAATGGAGGGCCAAAAGCGGCAGGGCGCGCAGGGAAGAAGGTGCTGTTGTCGTCGGTGAGAGATATGGCGGCATTCGGCGGGAAGAGGGTGAAGGGCGTCGTAAAGGACAGGAAGGACGTGAAGGCAGTCGCCTTGGTGGTAGACTGTGCGCTCAGGGGTGCGGCGGGCTGAGAGGAGCGCAGCGAGACGACGGAGCGGCAGAAGAGGAAGAGGGAGGCGGCGAAGAAGAGGACGAGGATTGCTACTCTCGGCGGGCGCATCTCGAGAAGGCCGCAAGAGCAGTTGATGTCGAGTGGGTGGATTCGAAAGGACAGAACGAAGTTTGTCAAGTAGGGCCCGCTGTCGTGTGATGACAAGCAAGGGCGGCGGCAGAGGAGAGTGGTGATGTCGTATTTAATTGTATCGTAACGGTGGTCGACCAGGCTACGCCAAACAAGCGCGATGGAGCCGTCCTTGCCGGGCGTCCTCGTCCTCGTCCCGGTCCCGGTCCAGATGCAGAGGGAGAGGCAACTTGAAGAGCACGCGCGTAAACCATTCGCAATGATCTATGAACAACCCAAACAACTTGCGCCACACCACGCGGTCGCAGTAAATGCGCACCTTGGGGAAATATACAGGACTGCAGAGGCCGGGGGGGGGGGAAGTGAATGTAGGATGGCGGCTGGGCTAGGAACAAAGAGGGAGGGTTCGAGGATGAGGGCCTGGAGAAATGGAGTCGGAGAGTCTTAGTCTTGCCGGTGCGGTACTCGGGAGAGCGAGGCGAGAGTGGCAGGCGTCGAATGACTGCAAGAGACACTAGGTAGACTCCAGGATCAATCAACGGTGGCTTGCAACGGGGGGCAAGCGCGGTGGGGGAGAAAGGCTACGGAGCTACGGAGGTGGGCTGGTGGGACACTGGCTGGCTGGCACCTTTTGGGGACAGTAGAGTGGCGGGGCGGCGGGGCCTTTCCCTCAGGCTTACAGCGCTTTGGGGTTGGCCCGGTGGGCTGGAAGCAGGCAAGTGGGCGAGCTCAGGTGGTTGCTCGATCCTGATTAGCGTACCGTTGCCCGCTCAAAGCGATCCCAAGAATGGCCGAGCCTATACTTTTGTATGATGCGCGAACCATGGCGGGGCCCACGCGGGCCGTCCATGACACCACCTCACCTTGTCACCTTTGCGTGCTTTGCGTGCTTTGCGTGCTTTGCGTGCTTTGCCCGGGACCAAAGCGTTGACATCCCCAAGGCGCGGAAAGTAACCACCGCTAAGTGACCGACTGACTCTGCAGCCCGTGTATGGTGCTCCTTGGCCACCTGGCCACCGCGCCACCTGAATCGAGCAAAGCTTCGAAGAGATTTCAGCTGGCAAAGAACGACGCAAAAGGTTGCATCCTGTGCTGCACCTGACGGGGGGCCACCTCGGGTCAGGAGACATTTCAGACGATGGATGCCCACGGGTGCTCATCAGTCCGGCAAGCCAACGAGCCCAAGGCCCAGGCCCAGGCCCATGCCCATGCCCATGCCCATGCCCATGCACATGCCTGTGCTCATGTCCCATCCATGCCCATGCAAGGTCTTCAGAGTAACTTACTACATAGGTAGTGTGTTGCTGCCATGTGTTCGTCCACTTGGCGGATGTTTGCTCACCAACCAACCTCACGGTGGTGTTTTCGTTTACGAAGTGCGCGGTTTTGACATGACGCTGCCAAACATGACGTCTCTGCCCGCGCTCTGCTGTCTCACCCCACCCTCCACCTGGTTCATGACCGATTCCCTGCCCTCCCCCTTCGCCAGGTGAAAGATAGAGAAGGTCCAGGTTGTTAGGGTGTCTCACTGGCAACCTCTTCTGCTTGCTTGTAATCTGGTCCGAGGCTTCCCTTTGCGGACACATGAAAGGGGAGGGAAACATCAAAAAGATCAATGTCTGTCTTGGGCAGGCGCACTCTTAGCCAACCGAGCAGAAAAGAACCGTTCGAGATGACCACCGGCACAACTCGATCCGAAATAGTTCACGGCATCTCCGCTGTGAAGTCTTGCACACATGCGGCGAGTCTAAACTCCTAGCCAGGGGCTTCGCGACCCGTTGCCACGTCCAACATAAACGCTTTGGTCCCGTCCGCCGGAGAGTCACCGGAAATGGTCTAGCAAACCGCGCTTCGAAGACTGATGTTAGTTAGTTAGACTCCTGCAGAGCCACAAATCCAAGGAGCCATGATTCACGATGATCGCGCTTGAGAAGTCTCAAGGCCTGGAGGCTCGTCGATACGAGTTGTTGTATGTCTCGTCCAGGCGAATGGTCGGGAAGGCGGTCCCTCTGGGCTCTGAGTGTCTCGTGCAGATGTCAGGACCCTGGCAGAGGCCGACCGTGGTGTCGTTGCTCATATCGCACACACACACACACACACACATCGAGCATGTGCTCAGGAATGAGAGGCCGCACGACATTTC
Organism: Dendrostoma leiphaemia; assembly: GCA_026120015.1. NCBI lineage: Eukaryota > Fungi > Ascomycota > Sordariomycetes > Diaporthales > Erythrogloeaceae > Dendrostoma > Dendrostoma leiphaemia. The sequence continues at coordinate 140,808 of JALRMF010000031.1, read as the reverse complement.
AAAGACCTTCGCCAGAAGACCAAGGGTCGGGGAAGAGAGATGGGGGACATTCTCCACGCAAGGACAGCATTGTGAATATCTGGTCGAGAATGTCGAGTGCTGTCCGTGGAAGATCTTGATCCAGAGAGGAAGGCGGACGGCGAGCCGCTCAATACCTCAAGTACTTGACTTCTCGAGGTGGGTACCCTTTTGGTCCGTCCACACGTTCCTGTGTTTGTTCTGCCTTAGAGGTAGGTGCGGTCTGGGCCTCGTGAAACAATCACTTGCTCCTCGTCACCGACTCCATCCTGTCATATCTCGACCGCCCATTTCGCTTCATATGAAGCGCCTCGATCATCGAGCCCGATGTCACCCCTCGATCGCGATACCTGGTCTCCCGTCCGCCCATGGGCCCCGTGGAGACACTTGATGCGACTGGACTTCACCACCTCGAGCTCAAGGCCTGGCAAGACTGCGTCCGAGGCCACGATTCGAATCCTCTGGGGCGTCATCATCCGCGCCCGGAGCCGGTTCGGGACTTTGCGCTTCAACAATCGACGGGCGGACCCGTAGTTGAGGTGAAAGAAGCTACCAAAGGCTTGCAAATATTGAAGGAGCGCTGCTCATGTGTTACTACATGCGTAATCTGGAGGGGCATTTGCAGCTGAGAAGCACTTGTGCCAGCTAATTTTGAAATCTGCGTTCATCCGGATATTTCTGCTGGAATGGGCCCATTTCCCGAGCCAGGTTACAACAGCCTAACGCGGCAGGTATAGTTCGATATACTCCAAAGCCAGTCATAGGTGGTCCGCAACAAGGCATGAGCATCACGCAGACTCTGCTCACTGGTGGCATGTCAAGACCAACAGCAGGGACTGACAAGCAAGGGGACGCTTTCGGGAGCAAGAGTCTGGGGTCGAGTAGGGAGAGACAGCACTCAACTCGTCTGGACGCCTCTTCAATGTTCCTGAGGCCTCCACGCACTGGGAAGCTCAGGGACAACGCTCAAGGTTCGCCGCATGCGCTGCTGTCCGTAATTTCCTGCAAAGGTCAGTGAGTTGTTATGATAAAGATTTGATTATGGTAACGAACAGGAGATCCTTAGCTCCGGGTCAGGGCAGCAGACAGCAGCCGGCCGGCTTCCTGAACATATTGTCAGCTCTATCTCTTCCGGCGGTGGCCAGAGTTGCCTCAGGGGACTCGCCATGATCTTCCAGCCGAGCCTGCGCGTCGACTCGCCCCTCTCTATCCGCTTTCTCCTCTCAGTCTCCATCCATCCTTTCTCCGCCACGGTCATGTTGCGTTTTCTGTCCCTCCTGGACTTCATCTTCTTCATCCGCGCGCTATCTCGACCTGTCCTGATCTCCCCAGTCCGCGTAGGGAGAGCGACGACTCGCTCTCCGTCGTACACCAAATACCTATCTCCTCCAGACTCCCGAAAGAACAATATCCTGCCCTCGCTGATATCCACACCGGATAGCATGAGTTCGTCTACCGCGCACTCGATCCACTTGTCGATCGTCACCCCCGTCTTCTCGTGTCTCCGCCCGTGCGCGACGACAGACTTGGTGATATCAAGTTGCGTGGGCTGCTTTCTGTCGTCAGGCCTGACGATACGTCGTCCACAGATCTCTTTGCTGTCCTTGCTGCTCTTGGATTTTGCAAGAGGAGCCGGCACCGTCCCGAGAGCCTCCGCTGCGATGGAGTCGTCGGTCTCTGCTGCATCTTCCAGGCAGGTCCGTCCGCAATGCTGGAGGCGACGGAGATCGTGTCGAGCGTCCCGGAGCTTCCCCTCCCCCCATTCGGGCTCCTGCGGTTGCAAAGGGTTGATCTTTTCCTTCTGGCGCCCCCTGTCGCTGGCCGCTTTGACCTTGCGCACTATGTCCGCGATGGTGGTGATGAGGCCCCAGGAGGAATGCGCGATGACGGACAGGGGGGCGGATAGGTATTTTCGCTGGACGTTCGTGGGCAATGTGCCTCTGGAAGCCGACTCCAGAGAACGTAGGACATCAAAAACCCATCCGGCGCGATGCATGAGGAGCGAACTTAGGGGATGATATCGTGGCTTTGGTGTGTATGAGGCTTTGTTTCGTCCTTGACACATGTGTATCTTGATTTATTGCAAGTCGTGGTCGAATAATCCCTCTGTTTCTGTATGATGCTCCTTTCCCTTCGAGGCGTGCTTGTCTGCGGTGGGGCCTTCGAGCTTTTGACTTGTGGGAGGAGGCTTCCAAAGTGATATCTTCAGGGACAACCGGCACACACAAGACAACCTTCTCTGTGATACTCATATCGTTCACTGGTCTTTTTGAGTCGTTGAACGTTTGCGCTCGGTATCAGAAATAAGAGCCTCCTTGTCGTCTTCGTTGACAATCCGGGATGAAAGTGAGAAGAACCAGGTAGTGAAGTGAGACACAGATTTGAAGAGGAATGAGCTGAAACCTTACATTTTTCTCAATATCTGGGTACGTGATTCATTTAAATATCCTGCGGTCAATCTTCCATGTGCCCCGATCATATGTTTTGCAGCAAGCTGTGTGCCCACTAGAATGTGTTCATGGATACGTGTCCTTTAGTTAGTGCCAGCCCAGCTGGCTCACTTGTCTTATTCTGTCAATTATTCCTCGTATTTGGCATCAAGGTCCCTAGCTCAGTCACTTCTGCTGGCACATGCAGTGATGTACAATTCATCCAACACCTGTTATCCTCGCCCGCTGCACATGTGTATTCTGCTTGAACTAAGGGATCGGTTTGGCGTTCCCCGAACCTGTCCGTGAATTTACGCCTCTTCAGCTTGATATGTATGTTGAGATATTAAAACATGTACCAATTGAACTCATATCGACAAATCCAGGCTCACGTTTGCTGAGTGGCCGGGTGAATACATACCTACTTAATTAAAAGGTCATCACGCCGCCTGCCCGAATTTGTATGAGGGAACACACTGGGGCCATGTCGTAGCATACGCCTTCTTGACGGTGTTTATGACCTTGAGATCTCTTCAAAGCTTCCAGTTACCCTGAAATCCACTTAGTACTTGATTTGGTTCTTGAATTGGTTCTCCAGGACAGATAGAGAAGTGAGTTTTGCACAGTAGTCGTACAGATGAGTATGCTGACGTGCTGTTCTGGGTGAGCACAACCATTGCTCCAAACTCAGGTCGTTCTGCAATCAATATGCTTCCGGATATCGTCACCCAGTCGTCAACATGAAGATTTGTACCTTCTGAGCTTGCCCAGGCGACCCTATCACTCTCTCATGACCGTTCCCACTCTTGGACTCGCTTGCAGGAATTGCGAATGTCGCGAGACTTCAAATCCTAGCAGACGTGGTCAAGATGCAGTCGGTATTCAACATATCTTGGACGAAGGTTGCTCGTTTCTCCCAGCGTGGCCTACAAGATGGTGGAGGCTATATCATTTACCGTCAGACACCAGATCCGACAGAAAATGTCTTGATGATCTGCTGCACAACTTCCTTAGTGTTACTTGGTCTGACTGCAACGTTGCAGAGTTCGACTTCGAAAGCGTTGCGCGAAGAACCGAACAAGTCACTCTTGCGTCTCAGCTATGGTATCCAAGGATTGTGAAAAGCTGACTGAAATGAAGCTGGCCGAGATCTTGGCGATGAAAACAAGACGCGAATGACTTGCACGGTGGAGAGGATACTATATTCCATCACTTAGCGCGGTCAGACATAGTCCGTATACAGTCGTGTGCGATTTTCCGAGATACATCTCTCTGTACGCACCTATCGGCACATAAATTATAGCGGCCGCGTTGCCGCAGGGTGGCTCATAACCTGTATAACATTGGAGAACCAACAACCGGAAGCAATCCCGGCCTCCTAGCCAGTCTTGACCGGAAGGAAATGTGTTGCACAAATAGCAGACCAATACCTTGACTACTTTCTCCGCTCAATGACGTTGGCGCCGAAAAAATCGAACTCATAAAACTGGCCAATTTTCAATATTCTCTTCCCCGGATGTCGTGTTGGGTGTCGGGGGACAACAAATTGGGACTTCGGCGTCGAAGACTGGGATTGAACATCGAAGTCGGCAGACCGGAGCCGGCCCCGCAATTCTTCTCGGCCCGTAAACTGGGGTGACGGCCCGACGCGCTGGATCAAGAACACGGGGACTCGAGTAAATACATCGATCGCTCTTGCTTCATGTATCTCACAACAACACAAGCGTAGCAATTGCAACTGCAACGTGAAACATCAGACCTCAACAATCCGTGCGTGACTCACCATGGCACGTCACGGCTCTCACAATCTGGCTGCTTCTTGAACGACGACTTCCACCCGGCCTCGCACCGCGCTTCCGTATTCTCACCGCGTCGCGATGTCTTCTCGCTTCCTCACCCCCAAGGAGATCAGCCTCTTGGCCTTGCTCACCATCTACTGCGAGGCCGCAGTGCCCGCTGACGGCATAGTCCCGGTCTTGAACTTCATTGCGAGACACACTGGCACAGATGTGACGAGGGACGCTCCCAGCCCACAGAGCCGTTTTCAGAAAGTCCAGGATGACATCGACCTCATCAAGTCCATCAAGGCCTTCGAAACCCTCCTGCAGCCATTCCCAGCGGCTGTTGGCCTCCCGGGCCGGCGGCTGTGGGATCTCTTCATAGCAAAATTGTGGGCTATCGACTCGCTTGATGCCCTCCACCAGTTCTTCGACCATCTGCCCTCCATGCTCGCGACGCAGGAGGACATCCGCCGCATGGTAGAGCCCGAGGAAGGCGTCACCACCACGCGGATCCCCCTCATGCTCAACTCCCCGTTTGCTTTGTTCATCCGCAGAGCGCACTTGGAGCATAGCAGGCTTCCTTTTGCAGAGACGGCAGACTTGTGGAAGGACTTTGTTGTCTATCGGCAACCCACAGCTGCGGCGTGGTCACGACGAAACCCCGTCTCAAATTCCTGTTGCTTTGACAAGGTCCTAGAAACCAGCGAAGATGAATGGGGAGACAGAGCTACAGCGGTGGCGGACGTCATCTACGGCGACCTGAGCACCGCTCGTGTTCCGGTCAGCGCCAACTCCCTCGACGGCCTGATCGAGTTCCAGGTGGCCCAGATGCAGAGTGAGTCGGCCCTTCCTGGGACGCCTTCAGACTGAGTCACTGACCTTCGTGGCCTCTTCAGAGTACGGACTTCGAGTGCCTCGACCCCTACAGCAGCATTTCTCGGATCTGCTGGACGCTAGCCGCACCAACCCAAAACTATCACATTACCTCAGGCAAGCCTTCCTATTGCAAATGCAGGGGACGAATTCAAAGCTTACCGATCGGCAGGTTCTTGGAAGCATGGAGATCCGGAGACTATCCCACGTCCTTCGACTACCTGCATCGATACTTCGACTACACCATGCAGAACAGTGACCGCGAACACTACCACTATGCTCTCCTCAACCTCGCTGTCCTCCAAGCAGACTTCGGCTGCTACAAAGATGCCGTTTCCTCCATGCTCGAGACCATTACAACGGCCCGGGAGAAGCGGGACAGCAGCTGCCTCAATTTCGCCCTCAACTTCTACTACAATTTTGGCCTCCAGCACCCTCATCTGGTGGAGGACATTGAATCGAGCAGCATGTCCGCTACCGGTCGGGAAACACTTGCCTACCTCAGAGTCAAGGCCAGAGAATCGGGAATGTGGTCGACTTGGAGCCACGCTTTGTTGAGCGAGGCAAAGCAGGGCCTCGTTAGTGGTGATAGCGTCGCCACTGCTCTTGAGGACGTCGCTCGCAGTTCCAACCTTCTTGTTGAGCGCGGTCTGACTAACATGCTTGGTACTCAATTCTCCCTCAACATCGCCGTGTGGGATCGAGCTGGCATTGCCTTCCTCTCCAGCATGCTGTGTGAGGTCTTTCTCCGCTGCCACGCGCCCAACGCAATGCTAGATGACTCAATGAAGATCACCTGCCGGCTGGCAAGCCTGCTCGCCAGCAAAGGCAAGTACAACGAGGGCATGGACCTTCTGGAGAAGATTGACAGCAACTCCCTCCGCACGTGGAAGGCGAACAAGTACTGGCAGAAGCTCCGCGGGCTCATCAAGCTGCGCAGAGATCTCCACCGCAACGATCTCGACGGCGCCGAGTATCTCCTCTCCCAAATCATGCAGTCCAAGCCAGACGACCTCGAGCCCGACCTGGTCTTCGTCGTCGACTCCCTCCACTACGAGCTGCTCGTCCGCCGCGGCGACCTCCAAGCCGCCTTCGCCAAAGTCGAGCAGCTCATCGCCGAGACACGTGACCAGGACAAGGATGTCGCGCTGCGCGTGCGGCTGCTTCTGATGAAGGCACACCTCTTCGAGAAGGCCGGTCGCCCTCAGCGTGGCTTCTCGATCGCCATGCGCGCCGCGAACCTGGCGTGGAAGGCTCGGCTGATGAACCTGCTCTGGCAGTCCGTCGGCACGGTGGCCGACATCCTCAACTCGCTCGAGGAGTTTGACGCCGCCGAGGACCTGCTGGTGGTCATCATCCCACGGTGTCTGGAGTGCGAGCTCAGTTACATGGCGGCGAACCTGTACACGAGCCTCGCGGACGCGTATGTTGGCATCGCGGGCAAGGTGGGGAGGCAGGGGGCCAAGACGAGCACCAAGGCGCGGATGGACTACCTGACGAAGGCGATGGAGCCGCTGCGGCGGGCGTTCGACTACTATGCAGCGGTGGAGGATGTGCAGAAGAAGCTGGAGGTCACGGCGAAGATGGCTATGATCATGAGAGTGAGGGGCGAGACGAAGGTGGCAGATGATCTGGCGGCGAAGTATCTCGAGCTGAGGACGGAGGCCATGGCGTTGTAAGGTGCTGTTTGTAGCACGACCGAGGAATATGGATATCCGCTGCCTCTTGCTTCAATCTGCGATGGAGGAAGCAGGATCACGCCCGGATGGGTCCGGAGCACGAGGTTGATGCGCGCCTCAGAGGGGCGTTGCTACATCATACTGCTGCGAGGGCATCTCGCTGTCGCGGGCGAGCCGGTCAGCTCGCGCTCATGGTGTCTAGGCTGTGAGACAGGCTTGATACAGATACATAGATCACTGCTGTCCGTCGGCGGCTCAGAGATAGCATGTGCTCCTGCACAAATCCAATCCAAAATCACGACAGAATCAAGGATATGTGATGCATAAGTTGCCAAATCGATTGCTGTGACTCTAGGAAACATGTACAGGTCGATTCGTTGTCGACGGTCGTCCTTCGCTCTATCCCGTCCGCCGCTTCTACCCTCGCGCGTCCTCCAATGACGCAATGAGTCGTCTTCAGACTTAGGCGGTCTTGTCCTTGTTGTGGTAGTTGACGGTGTCGTTCCAGCTGTGAGAGTGTCAGTTCAATGTGCAAGGCCATGCCAGGGGGTCGTGAAACAGTGCTGGGGCCCAGTTATGCGAGACATCATGCCGCCGCATGTTGACTGATGCGGCGTCTCGAGCGCGCGAAGCCTGCCGGCGGGCTATTCTCGTGTCCCCTGTATTGTCATTAGGGAGTTGAAACCTACAAGAGAGTCTGAGAGCTTGTTAGCAATCATGTTCATGTCCGTCATCAAGCGCCGTCCGGAAGCAGAGATGCAACACCCCTCCGCCCCCTCGGCCAGCCCACTTCGCAAAGAGATCAGAGAAGTCACGTACCTTGTCACCGTCGCCCCATTGGTAGTTCTTGGTCTGTTCTCCGGTCAGCCCCTCCGCATCATGACGTGACTGCCGTCAATGGTGGGAATCCTTACCCGGATGTTCTGGTAGGGGTACTCGACCCGCTCCTCCAGCGGGGGCATGTGAGACCAGTGCTCCCAGTGCTCGTTCCAGAGCCAGTAGGCGTTGGCACCGGCGCCGATCAGTGCGGGAATGCAGACGCTGTTAAATGCAAAAAGAACGTCAGCCTCCTGTACCGTGCTGAGACGTTGATCGTGTTCCCGCCACGGGCGTGGCGCCCTCATGCTTCGAGTTCCCTGTGCGCCTGCTTCGCCCGTCCTCTTGCCTCTTCAGACCGCAGCACGAAGCGGCGGGGGCCCTCTTCCTGCCGCCATCTCCGCCCTCGTCCTCCCGCCCGTGATGTTCCGGAGGGATGGTGGTGGGGTCACATCGTACAAGATAGAAATCTTCTTCCAAAGCGCTAGACAGCTCAACACGTTAGCCAGCGGATGCGTCCCGCTCTTGCAACAGCGAACCTACTAGTCGACTCAGCAGCGTGCTCCTTCACGGATCGTCGTTCGGCCGCAAAGGCCGACTCGCCGGCGCGAGGGGTGGTGCTCGCGAACCGGCGCTGGATGACGGGCGAGCGCAGAGCGCGCAGGACCTGGCGTTGAGCGAACATCGTGTCTTTTCTTTTTCGTCGTGGGTTTTTTTTCTCTCAATCGGGAGTGGGGAGGGTCTTCTGGTTCGTCGTCTTGTCGGGAAGGGCGCAAGTTGAGGTCTTTGCGAATCAGACGATTGCTGATGACGGGGCGCCGGGAATTGACGAAAGCTTGGACCATCTTCGGTTCAGATGTACCGATGTATCTCGCACGTGACAACGTATCATGGCAGTCGCGTCAGACCCCTGTCGCGCCTTCACGTCATCAAACGCAGGACGGGAAGTCATCCCAAGCAAGGATGGAGTAAAGGAGGTTATCCCACCTCGAAGTTTATCCATCGTGAAGCTGGCGTAGCTAATGGGACAAATGGTTAGTGAAGCAGTCCCCTGTAGGCAGATATGTGCTGATAGTGTTCATTGCCATGCGACAGCCGCTCTTGGGTGTCCATCTGGTGCAGCTAGGATCGGGGCGGCCAAGTAGACAGAGAATACGACGGGCCGGTGTTGCTCGAATGAAGACTCAGCAATTGGGCCAAGCCTCCGTTGACTAGACATCGCCCGAAGACCCCTGCGGCCTGTTCCCGGCTCACGTCAAGTCTCGCCCACGTACAGGATACTTCTATCATCTGTGATCCCAGGTCGCAGTACAGAGTTGTGCTACTCTGCCGGCTGCAGTTGGCGCGTCCAATCTCCTCCAGCGATCTCACGATCTCGAGTAGCCAGGTCTGAAACGAGCGAGCCGGGAGGCCCCAAACCAACACCATGGGGCTGCGCGTGACGACGTGGAATGGTGCGTGTTCCCCGTGTTCTGCTTTGATTAATGTCCATAGCTGACTGTCCATGTAGTAAACGGCATCAGGTACGTGATCAGGAGCGAGCCTTCGAGGCATTGGATGGCGAGGCGACTCCTAAAGCCATTAGAAGGGTGTCCGGACTGCGTGAGACCGTCTGCTCATGCGCGTCGTCGACTAGGAATCCGTTCGGATACGCGCCCTGGAACCAGAAGCGGACATTCCAGGCCATGTTCGACATCTTAGAGGCGGACATCGTGATCATGCAGGAGGCAAAGATCCAGCGCAAGGACCTGACAGATGAAATGGTGCTGGTCAATGGATGGGATGTCTTCTTCAGTCTGCCTCGTGACAAGAAGGGTCAGAGTCCCCCGTCCGCTCTGTGTCTGCTCTCGCTGACCTTCCGTGGCAGGATATTCCGGAGTTGCGATCTACACCAGGAACTCCAAGTGCTGTCCCATCCGCGCTGAGGAGGGCCTCACCGGTGTGCTCTGTCCGCCCAAATCCACGACCAAGTTTCGAGACCTGCCGGAGGAACAGCAGATCGGCGGATACCCTCAAGAAGACCAGCTCCTTGGTATCGTTGACGAAGCCATCCTTGATTCAGAAGGCCGTACCGTCATCCTCGAGTTCCCTGCCTTCGTCCTCATCGGAGTCTACGTTCCCGCCACTCGCGATGACACACGAACCGACTTCCGCATGGGCTTCCTCACTGCCCTCGACGCCAGGATCCGCAACCTGGTCGCCATGGGCAAGCAGGTCATCCTCGCCGGAGACCTCAACATCATACGTAGCGACATCGATACCGCCGGCTGCGACGAGCAGCTGCGCAAGGAGGGCATGACGCTGGAGGACTTCCTGTCGACTCCATCGCGCCGCCTGTTCAACCAGCTGGTGTTCGGAGGGCAGGTGTATGGAGAGAGGGATGAGGCCCGCCAGGAACCCGTCATGTGGGACATCACACGGACCTTCCATCCTGACCGGAAGGGTATGTTCACCTGCTGGGAGACCAAGAAGAACGCCCGGCCAGGCAACTTCGGCAGCCGAATAGACTACATCCTCTGCACCGCCGGCATCAAGGACTGGTTCGAGGACGCTAACATCCAGGAGGGCTTGATCGGCTCTGACCACTGCCCTGTATATGCTGTCGTGGCTGACCGTGTGGAGCACTTGGGTGAGGACCGCCACATCGCAGATATCATGAATCCGGTAGACATGTTCAAGGAAGGACAGCGCCTGCGGGAGTGGAGCACGAAGGACCTGTTGCCGCAGTCTGCCAAGCTGCTGAACGAGTTTGACCGCCGCCGCAATATCAAAGACATGTTCGCCAAGCGGCCCGCCGTCCCGAAGCTCAAGCAGACCACGACAAGCACCGCCGCCGAGTCCGACGTCGATGCTGGCAGACCCTCCGACACACAAGCCTCCATCACGGCGCCCTCGCCCACGCCCGCCTCAACACCTGCTGGCACCGACGCCGCCTCCGTCACGAACCTTAAGTCACCCAGTTCGACCGCCTCCCCGGCAGCACCTCCCAAGCGTGCCGCCCCGACCGCTTCCATCCAGCCGTCCAAGAAGGCAAAGGCAGCTTCCGTGAAGGACAAGGGCAAGCCTGGTCCTGGTCAGAGTAGCTTGAAGGGCTTCTTCAAGCCGAAGACACCTGCACCGAACACGACACAGGAGGAGAGGCCGGACGGGAGAGAAAGCTCGGCGACGGCGGCAATATCAACAGCAGCGGCTGTTCCTCCAGCTCCAGCATCCCCATCGCCAGCCAAGAGAGCTGCGGCTCCTCCACCGCAGCTGGACGGTGCGGCCGATGCTGGCGGCGATGTTGGCAGCAGCCTCTCTGAGCGTGCTACCAGCAGCGAGGCTACGGCGGCAGCCGATGGAGAGAAGGTGTTCGACCCCATCGAGTCGAAAGAGTCGTGGTCCAAGCTGCTCGGCAAGAAGAGAGCAGCGCCGTCATGCGAGCACGGGGAGCCGTGCATCAGCTACGTGACCAAGAAGCCCGGCTTCAACACTGGTGAGTACCCAAAACACCAAGGCAGCGGCATCACGAGATCTATCGCCTGCAGATGTAGCGCTCCCCGAGCTGACCCGCCATACCAGGCCGCTCGTTCTACATGTGCTCACGACCGCTGGGGCCTTCGGGGCAGAAGGAGAAGGGATCACAATGGCGGTGCGGCACGTTCATCTGGCAGTCTGACTGGAAGGGAACATGAGGGGAGGCATCATAGCTAGAGCTGAGAACATCACAGACATGCACATGCATAGAGAACTACCGTTTTGGTGGGCCGAAGCCCTTTTGTGTTGACTATCTAGCTATCTAATGGGGGGGGGGGGGAACTGCCTGATGAGGAAACAAACCGCCGATGGGGGAAAAAATCTTGTGTTGACCTCGAGGGTCTTCAGGGGGTAATGGGGTATCGTCCGCCGTTTAACGCCATACCATCATGATGACGGAATCTCAATGCCTCCCGTTTCTGTTGCCGTACTCCGTGAATGCCAAATGTAGAGAATTCCCAAACCAATTTTCAGAGAGGTGGCCACCATCTCCAATACTCGGCAGGGGAAAAAACCAAACCACTGTAGTCCAAAGTCCACCACGATGCAATGTGTCCCAAACACAAGCCCGTTGATATGTCCATCTTTCCACCTCCTTGTATGTGTCCAATCCTTCCCTCCTCCTTTCTTGCGAAACTTAGAGCCGCAGACCACTGCCCAGGTGCAGTGCTGCCCTCCAGTACTCTTGCGTTTGTGTCTCATGCTCCCTGAACACGATAGTGGCCCTGACGCCGAAGCTGGTCGGGGGCTTTTGTTGTTTCAGTCGTAAGTCGTCAAGGTATTGTTGAGTTTTGAGGATTATTAGTGCTGTCAGTGTTGAAAACAAAAGAAAAGGGGCTGTGTTGGTGCTGCGAAGGAGCTGGCGGGACGCAGAAATGCTGTCGCTTCAAAGTCTGAAAAGCCTGCAGTTAGCACTGCGTGATGTTCACGACTCCTGGTCCTGATCCTGATCCTCGTGATCCTGCTCATCATCCTGCTCGCCATTGGCGGTCTTCTTGGATCGGCGCTTAACCTCAGAGGACTTGCGGGGCTTGTACTTGTACTCAGGGTGCTTGGCCATGAAGGCGGCCTTGATGTCGGCAGCCTTTTCGCGGTACATCTGGCGGGTCTCCTCGCTCTCAGCCTGCCACTGGCGACCGATCTTCTTGGCTGTTGTATTGTTAGTGCTGACTTCATACTTCAATGATAATGAGAAAGTTGATGAGCCGAAGAGTACTTACAGATCTCGTTGTTGGACGCCTCAGGGTGGGCATCAGCGACGCTCTTGTGGTGTGCGGCGCGATAGATGATGAAGGGGTTGGGGGGGCGCGGGATGCGCTCAGCAGTCTTCTTAGGGACAGCAGCAACCAGAGCCTGACCAGGGGCACTGGCAGTCGACTGCTGCGAAGCATCGATCGAAGTGACTCCTCCGTTGTTCAAAGATTGATTGACAGTCGGAGCCCAGGTCAAGTGAGCAGGAAGTCGAAAAGTGGGAAGGAGAGGGTACCGGCCAGACTTGAGACACGACTCGTTGCGGAGATGATCGAACTGCTCAAAACAAGTGATGGGACCAAGGAAGATTCGGTTGATTGCCTGGAAGTCATTGACCAGCAGGGTATCCTCGGCAATGACCTCACTGAAAAAGTTGGAAGAAGGAAGGGTCAGTCAAATGGCAAAACCCACAGCAACAATAACGTAAACTTACTCCAGGATCTGAGACAGGACAAACTTCTGCTGAGCGTCAAGAGCCATGTAATCATCGGTAGGCATAGCTGCAGTCTTGTTCACATTGAAGGCATGGAACTGCACACCGATGTTGTCGATCAGTTTGAGGAACTCAGGACCGCTCTCCCAGCTGTGGGCAATCGCGCCATGAACATGGATTTGATTGATGGTGACGGTGAGAGTGGTAGAGACATTGAAACAGGGAGCGCGACCAGCCGCGTTCGCGTCGCTCAACTCTCGGAGGAGGAAGTTGTTGAGGTTGGCCATGGTGGGCGATGAAAGTGGTGGGTGAGACAGGAAGACGTCTTGAGGATGGCGGATGGATAAGGTAACGATGCAGATGATGGAGAGAAGGAAGGTAAGAGGAGCCTCCCAAACGATGATGAAGTAGTGACAGTGTGGATATGAAAGGATTCGTTCGGCCGGCCTGTTGAATCCTGAATGGAGATGGAGAATCGAAGTTTGGAAAGGGTGAAGACGGAATTGGAATGAGGGGGAGGGTTGGAAGATTCGAGTTTAAATAGGCGTGTGGAGTGGGTCCGCTGCAAGAACGGCTCTATTGTCAATTGAGATGAATGAGATTTAATCAGAATTTTTCACGCGGGGAGCTACTGAAAAATTGCAGCTAAATTCAACCATTGGTCCATTTGCAAGACGTGGTTCATGTGTGATGAAAAATTACCCCAAAAATGCCATGCAGAACTTCATTGGTCTCCATGCTGTAAATTTACAAGGACAATGTTAACATGTCCAGGCTACGCGCATTTCCAAGCTGACGCAAATACGTAAGAACACTCGTCGGTCACTCATCATGACCTAGAGCATGCATCTCATGGAACCGGCACCTCCTGCTAGAAGTTTATGTGAGGATGACGAGTCGCCCAACTTCAGAAACCCGTTTCAATACTTATCATGTGACATCTCAGGAAATTTGAAGACGAGAGTTGAATGTTCGTGCTCGATACCGCAGTCCCAGGTGATGGAGATTGGTGGCTCTTCTGCAAAGGAAAATGACGAGACAATCTCAGGAGTTGAAGATGGGCTCGCAATCATGGTAGCGTTTCAAATATACCTTTCAGTAGATAACGACACAGGGAGATTATTGTTTGTTCATAATTGCTGTGGTGTCGATATGTTCCTAAAGTTCAACCGAAGTGGCTGGCTAAATCATTTGCAGATTACGTCGTGCGGACTTCTTGCAGCTTTCTGCAGTGAGGCTGAACGGAGCCACCAGTTTTCTGAGTAACCAATCCTTCCTTCTTCGGAGCAAAGTCCGCCATTTTCTCAGGCAGGCGTTTCAGACATCACGAGAATCGTTTTGTCCTAACGTCTTGCGCACTACTTCCTTCACGCGCAATCATCGCAAAGAAGAGGATTTCCGCCGCTATTGGTTTTGACTGAAGCAAACAATTGTAAGCACTCGACTCGGCGTTATCTCACAGGATGCTTCCACTAAGCCACCTCAAAACTTCCCCAGACGCTCCAAGGTACTTCATCGATCATGACTGTCATCAAGCCGAGTATCGTCTCCGCCCGTGGCATGACTCTTCGCAAGTCTGGCAAAGCTGTCATCACATCCAATGACCTGATGGCCCGTCGACGTCTTAACAAATCCACCACCGACAAGTTGGGCCGCCGGACTCGTCATGGCGATGGAAGTCGCACTCGTCTTGGCGATGAGAACGTGCATGATGGCTCGATTGTCGAGCCTGGTGAGGCTGTTCCGACCTTCATTGAGCAGCTGCGCCAAGGTCCTGTGGCAGCAGTCGCCAACATGTTTGGCTTGAGCTCCGACAACGCCATGTTTGACCTTGGTGTCAACGTCATCGACGTCGAGGATATCAGCAACTTCGACCATTCCCTGGCCACCAGGGTTGGTCCTCACACGCATTTACGTCAGCAGCAGATTGCAACACTGGCTCCCCAAGCTCAGTCTGAGAGCGATGCAGCCGACCGGGCCACTTCCCAGGAGGTTGTCAGAGACGATAACATGAAGCAGCCAACCGTTCAAGGCAGTCGGCTCTGAGTTCGAGAGTGAGTACATGAATATGAGAGTCCTGAAGCTTCCAGATTCCACCGACGCATTACGGCCGCTGACTGACTTATACAGACGACGTCGACATGGACGACTTCATCATGCCCTCTGGCTTTGATCTCCACACTACTTTCGACCTTGACTATTAAACAGGACCACGGCACCAGACTTTGGCTAAGCTTCGGCACTGGACAAAGTCATGGACAAGAATGGTGGATGACTGTATCAGGGGAATGGTGTGGACACAGACGGAGAGTGCTCTGAGAGAACCCTTGATATGAAACGAGCCTTGACACGTTCAAAGCATGATCATGGGGAGGCAGTTCATTCTTGATGGTGGAAGGGAAACCTGATCGACTGTTTTGAGGGCATGAAGATGGGTATGGGCTGGACACTGTTCTGCAAGATCACTCATACTGCACGGCTGACGTGCCCCAGGCACGACCACAAGGAGGTAGTCCATAGCAGATAGGCACAATGCTCGTCGCATTTCGGCAAACTGAACGTCCCTCATCGAGACCCCTTGCTTTCCATTCCAATCCTTTGCTCGCCACAACGTGGCGACGCATCTCCACCTACCACGCAGTGGGATCACGGTAAGGTTCCCAATGCGTCCTGGGTGGCGTGCGATGCCCAGGCCTCATTGGTGGCGAGCGTGTCTTACTCTGCCGTCCTTTGTTCGCGCGGGATCTTGCGATCTTCAAGAAGTGAGGTCGAAATGCGGCTGAAAGCTGAGGTAAGCGGTCCCGGCGGGGCGGTTTGGGCGCGACTCATGCAAGCGACCGGGGCGACCCCGGATACAGACCCTCTTCCCCAGAGTCAAGGGACCTGGCATTCCACTAAATCTGCCGCAAGAGTGGGCAGGGTTCCCGGATGCAACATGAGCACTGCATGGGTGTACTACATGGGTTCCTATCAAGGGCTTTCAAGTTCACATGTTCCTACTTTTGGAAGACCATGAGCAGCAAGCAAGGCCAGGACGCACACCACTGGTTGCAGAAGGGCGACAGTGATGACCGCTCCTCTGCTAGCGCGATCCGTGGGCTGAGACCCTGTTCCTTGGCTCGAAAGTGACACGTGCAATGTACTCAGGGACTTTGGCGTTACCAACGCCCAGATCCGGAGGCAGGAGAACAGGTTCGTCCTCTTGTCGTTTTGAAGCCGGCTGACATGACGGAGGAGCAGCAGCCCGAAGCTCGATACACCGCGCGCAACGATACGAGGCACCGCAAGAGAGACACCTTCAGTTCTACCAAACAAGAATACTCTGCCCCTTACCATCCTCGACGCAATGTCCCCACACGATTGCCACTTCCGAGCAGGACACCATGCGCGTTCTGGGACTCAGCTCTTCAGACGGTGGGCACACCGATGTGTATGTCCACACCAACAAGAGACCGAGGAATGGGCAGAGTACGATACATCTGCGGCCAAATCTACCCTCCGGCGCAGAGTACTGCATGCACCTGATGGCTAGCGCTATTCCCAGCATCTCAAGAGTTCTTTGACACCCGGCGGCCGTTGTACTTCCGCGAAGGCCCGAGCTAGTCCGTTCTCCAGCCTCTCTCTCGCGACCGGTGAGATCCTTTAACATCCCTTAGCCCGTCTCTCGCTCCCAGCAAAGACCGCGCTCTCGTTGCCGCCCCTCTTTATGCTGTCAATTTTCGGCGCACATCCGAACCGGTCTGCTGGCGTCCAGCCCGAGCCAGCCCGGGGGGCTTGAGCTAGCCCTGGCAGAAGCAACATGTGCTAAGTCCCGCGTCTTCCTGCGGAGCCAGACCTGCCCAACCCACGTCTTGTATTGCCTTGGCGGAGGGGACAAGACGGGGGAGGGGTGTCAGCTGCTTCGTGTTGTGCAGCGGGCGCTGTCGCGGCGCTCCAACGGCTTTGGTCCCCGGCGCCAGCAGAGGGCAGCGCAGCCTCATGTCTTTGACCCTGCAAAGATCGAGACTCGTCGTTCGCCAGCTTTCTCCTCCCCGGGGGTCCTCGGCATGAGTGCGGGTGTCTGACAGCCCTACTAGGATGGTGGTGGTGGGGGGGGGGGGACCCGCTGCAAGGGCTTTCAACCGGGGCAGCGGTGGCGCCGGCTGCAACCACTACATCAGCCGCTGCGCCTTGAGAGATGTCTCAGAGGTTTGGATTCCCGGAACGGGGGTCCCGTCGGTTATCTTTGAGAGATCTACACCGGCTGCGACTCTGCGGGTGGGCTTTGGCTTTTCGAGGGACGAGCTGATCCCTTTCTTAAATTCAGCACGGACGCGAACTGGTGGGCTCCCTGAGGATGTCCAGAGATGATGTCAAGTCGGCTGATAAATCAATGCATTCATAGGCTATCGACCACCGGCATGTTCCGTCCTACAACATCCACACGCTGAATGCGGCATCTTCCGGCTATCCCATCCCCTGTCCCACTTTCTCCTCCCCCATCACCACCGAAGCCACAGCGGCTCCGCAAGAGATCATCAGCCAAAGGTGTGGGAGAGCCTGACAAGTCACAAACCTCACTCTCCTCCTACATACATCCCAATCTCCACACGCAGCTGGACTGCCAAAAACCCCAGCCGCCTGAAGTTCCCATGGCGCGAGCGCCGCCGGGGGAGCTACTGCCCGGTACTTCCGCGCGCGCCGAGGTGTGCGCATGGGCGACGCCTGCACTATGCTGTGTGACACGACGCGACGCGAGGGGAGGGGGGGACGCTGGGTGACGCACGTATGACTTGCCTTGCCCTCGGCGGGCTCGAGCAGTATAGGGTGGTTGCACAGATAGAGAAGCTACACAAGCAGAATCGGGCAATCTGTCAACGAGCTTCATCTCGCGAATCAAACATGCCGTGCGATGGCCACACGTCGATGATAGTATAAAGCTGAGGGTAGCGGTATCCCAATGAACGTAGGCATTGAACATCGATGCCTTCCCCTCCCTTGTTGGCCAAACTGTCATCGCGCAGGCCTCGCCTCCAGTCCCAATACCCGAATACTCGACTCGCAACCAACGAGCCCATAGGCGCCCGCACGCGCCGTACTTCCCGTCGTCCCCATGTAACCACGATCCGAACACACCTTAGTCCTCCTGGTACGATATCTTGCGCATCTCGCCCAGCCGGTGTCGTGCAGCTCCAAGAGCATTCTCGAGCTGAAGAATCTCGACCTGTGATGTAGAAAAGCCAATGCGTTAGCAAACTCATCCCACCGAGAAGCCCCATGCGTCCATCACTGTCAAGGGAAGTACTAACCTGCTGCTCCATCTCCCGCACCTTGAACTCGTGCGCCCCAAGCTTGCTATAGTCCACCTGGTCCTCGTCGCCCATGCGGTCCTTGATCATGGCCTGCACCTGGCGCACCAGCGCTCTGCACGCTGCGCCCACCGCCTTGGACGCCTGCTCCAAGTTCTCCTGGTTCTTGCTCATGAAGCCGGCCTTGACGCGCGAGGCGGCTACCAGCTGCGCGGTCGACGCCGCCACATCGTTGGACGCCACGATCAGCTGCTCGGGGCTGTTGCGGCCCGACAAGACACCGTCGGCCGTCTCGATCAGCGTGTTGGTCGAGGTGGCCACAGCCTTGGCGGCCGAGATGAGACCTTCCGTCCACCGGTTGTTCTTCTTGTAGAAGGCCTGCTTGGAAGATGATCCACGGCCGGCCTGCACGATCTCCTCTTGTGTAGCGCTGGCTGCCTTGATGAGCCGCGCAATGGCGTCGGTGATGGCCATCGCGGCGTCGAGAAGCGAATCGTGCACCTTGAGCTCGTATGTCGAGTAGCCGTCGCGAGGCTTGTTTTTGAGCTTGGCGAGGCGTGCGGCGGCAGCAGCGATGGCATCGGCCGCCTTGCTGAGCTCGTTCTCCACGAGCTCGCCAATGTCGCCCTTGTTTGCGAGCTTGCCGAAGCCCGGAGCGAACGTCTCGACGAGCTTGTTCAGCTTCTGCAGATTTAGCTGTACATCGTTCATGCTATTGACGACAACATCGGTCTTCTGCATGGGGTCCATGCCCTCCAGTCGGAAGCTCTGAAGCCCTCTGAAGAACTTGACCGTGGACTGGGCGGACTGACGAGCCCCTTGTATCAAAGAATCGCTCTTCTTCTCGTCCGTAGCGAGGCGAGTCAGACCCTTCGTGTTGTTGAGCACATCAGAGATGGAGCTTGAGTAGACGTTGATGGCCTTGATCAGGTCGCCATAGGCAGCGTTAGGCCCATCGGCGATGAAGTTGTTAAATGCAGTAGCAAACTCCACAGCACTCGCCGACGCCTTCTCGATCTGAGACAGGACGTATGAAGGCGATGCATTCTGGTTACCAGCCTGCATGGTCGAGTCGAGCTCGTACATAGCATCGTCGACACGAGCCACACCGCTCTGGAGTACAGAGTCGATGATCTCGTTAATCTTGTCAAGGTTGGCCATGATGAGAGCATCGATCTGGCCGTCAATGACATGATCAGTGTCGCCCTGGTTCATCTTCAGCTCGTTGAGCTCAACCAGTGCCTGATCCATGCCGGCCTTGTAGACCTCGAGCTCCTCTTCCTTCTCACGCAGCAGAAGCTCCATGTCCGAGCCGCCGTTGCGGATCTTATCTTGAGCTTCCTCGAGCGCGCGGCTCTTGTTACGCAGCGCCTCCTCGAGGTCGGCCATCTCCCGGTTGTACTTGGCCAGCATCGTGGAGAGCTCGTTACCTTTGCTTCGCTCGATGTTGTCCGCACGATCCAGGGCCATGCGCAGCTCTCGCTTGAGCTTCTCAACCTCGTCCTTGTTGGAGCCGGAGAGGCGGTCCTTCTCATGGAGGGCCCGATCCCTCTCGCGAATCATGTCCGCAAGCTCCAGGTTCTTCGTCTTGATCTCGCGCTCCAGCTTCTCGCGACGGTCGATAGCTTCTTGGGCGGACGCCGCCTTCAGCTGCACCGACTTGAACTTCTGCAGGAGGTCGAGATGCTCATGTCGCAGCTGCGAGTACAGCTTGGCCAGCGCCTCGTATTTGGTCCGCCACGTGTTCACCTGCTCCTGAAGAGCTCTGATCTGGTCGTCCTTGCTCGAGATTTGCTGCCCGTAGTTTCCTTGCAACTGGTGCAGCTCACTCTCCAGGTTCTTGACACGCTGGTCGTATTGCTGCAGCATCAGCTGGTCGCGCTCATACTGAGCTCTGGCATTCAAATTCTCTTGTTCCAGCTCGGCGAGGCGTCCCTGCGTAAGAGACTGAGCCTGCTGAGCCCTCAGGGCCTCTGCCTGCATCATCTGCTGCTCCGCAAGTCGGCGCTGTTGCTCCTCAAAGTCGCGCTGTGCCTGAAGTGCGGCTTGCTGTTGAGCCTGCTGCTGCGCCAGTTGCTGTGCCTCCAGAACCCGCTGTTGCTCCTCGTATTCTCTGTTCTGCCGCTCCAGTTCATTCTTCCAGAACTCGGAGATCTCGTCTGGCTCATCCACCTTTGGCTGTCGCGGGGGTGTTGGTGCTCGCTCGATTTCCTGCTTTGGCCTCGCGGGAAGCTTTGGCGCATTTTCGTCTTCGGCAAGTAGGTTTGGGGGGTCTTGTGGCAGCTTGGGAATCGTGATCAGACTGGTGAGGTAACGAAGGTTGGAGCATTCATAGTAAAATTTGACAAGACGGTAATGTTGAGCATCGTAGCGGCCACGAAGGGGCTCCAGGGCGTCGATGTCACCCGTCATCGAGTGCATGGCCCGTAGCATGCTAGTGATGAACTTGTAAATACCATAACTCTCCGCCACCAGGCCCACCAAGGCGGATATCCGGCACTCGTTGTTGCCAACATTCCGGAAGTGTGAGAAGATTAGCTTCTGGAAATGGTCTATCTTGTCTTGCAACGTCATGAGGTCTGTGATCGTCTCGTAGCCCTCGTTGGGGTCGTTGATGGCCTTGAGACTGAGGTATTCCTCATATTCGAAGGTTCCGTTGAACTCGGGATGTTGCTGGTGGAACGACAGCTTCGCGAGGAGGAAGTAGACGTATTCTCTAATCAAGGGCCCGTACCCGCGCATACCTTCGCCGCCCATGCCTCGATTCAGGCTTTCTATCCATCCTCGGTTCGCGAGCGCTTCTCGGATGACGTGGGGGTGGCCTTCTTGCAGGACCTTGTGGACTGTAATGAGGGCTTTAAATGTCTGGACCTCGTCGGCGAGGATGGGTTGCCTGCGGCAGCAAAGTCAGCGACGCGGGCCAACAGATCATCTCGGTCAGAAGTCCTTGACCGCCTGCTTCTCAAGCCTATCTGCGCAGTCGTTCCGGATCGCCTTCCGCTTGGATGCGTCAGGTAGCTCGGGTGGCGCATCATCGCTTCAGCGCAGCGTGATTCACGCGCCGGGCCTTCCGGATCCTGAAGAGCTGTTTGCTCAAGACAGATGTGTCCTCCTCTTGCCATGCGCCATTTGCAACTCATCTACTCCAACCCCGGCCGCCACGATCTCGGTTTGAGGGGGAAACGGATTGCAAACGCACACTTTTAAGCCTGCCCAGAAAGACTGGCCAGACTTGTGGTCCCAGGTGTATACGATACAGCTCCGTACATGTTTCCGTTTCGGCGCCGTCTCGTCGGGGCTGGTTGCCTTCTTGATGTTGATCGCGAGTTCCGTATCGGATCTGCACGAGCTCGTTAGCAGTCCGTCCATGTTTTCAGCCCACAAGACAATGTCGTTTCCTGATGGAGAGCAGGCGTACTTGGTATGGTCGAGACTACGAATAGCCGCCATCTTGTCTGCCCAGCTCGCACCCCCAACGCAGAGGGCAGTGGTCGGAGCTGTTGCTGGCTAGGTCGGTCGATACTGTGAATCGTATTCCACGCAAGCGAATTGGGCACTCGCAGGCAAAAAGATGAAGGTGAGGAACTCTGTGGTGAATTATGCTGCTTCTAGAGCAAGCCTGGAGATGCTAAGAGATTCTGCCAAGGCCCCAAGCCCAAGTACGTCGTCAGCAGCTTCTTGGAGGTTCGATTATGCCGTCCGCTTGCATTCCGGAGAAGCTGCCTTGGCCCCTACGCCAGGCTCCCTGGCACGCTGCCACGCCTGCATCACGTCAGGGGCTCGTTGGGCACCTGCATCGGGCAGGCACGTCCCCACGGCGTGGTGCCAGGATCGATCGCTCAGGCCAACAACCCGAACCCTGAGTCTTGTTCGACGTCGGTCGGGGCGAAATGAACAACTCCTCGTGAGATTTGAGGCTTACCAAGTGATTTCAAAAGCGAATTGGCCAGTGCCAACTTACGAACCAGGTCATCTCGGAGGGGCCGGCTTCTGCGTGTGGGTGAGGAATGGCACGGAGAATACGAAGTCAATAGGTACCGCACACCTACCTACGACATATACACAGCAGTATGGAAACCATGGCCATGTACTCTGATTATGTAAAGCCTATCTCAGGGGAGATTACTGCCAAGTGGGTTGTTCCAGAGCAGAGTATCTGAGAGGAATTTGCGGTTTGCGTGGGACCATGAGAGATGTCGTCGTCTTTAGCCAGTGCTCAGGCTCATGCGCCTCGATCATCAGCAGTCAGTGCAGTTGTCGCGTTGCTGGACACCGGGAGCGTGGAGATAGATGCAAGTCGCCCGCGGGGCCTAGAGTATCCTGAGCAGGTACACGGAAGGCAGGCGTATTCTTGGCTCTCGTGAGACAATTCCCTCTGTGATGTAGCAATTATCAAATTTTGGTCACTGAAGACCGATCCTGTGATGTTCTTCCCACTCCGTGATGATTACTCCACACTGTGCTGCCCAGAGACACTCGCACAACCAACTCCAAGTTTCCAACCAGACAGAGACACCAGCCCAAATCAAGTATCCGTCCATGTCGAATCGGGGACCCATCTCGTAACGCCATCCGGAACCAAACGAAAAACCAGTAGAGGTGCTTCCACGGCATTGACAGTCGTAAGTGCTCAGACACCCATGGTGAAATCGTGCTCGATGCCCGGTGTCACACTCGCAATGAACTGTAACTGCATGTCAGCCATCGACTCTTCTCGACCACCACTGTAGAGTTCGGCACTATAAGTCTTACCTTCAGGAAAACAACAAGGTACTGATCCACGCGAATGGCAACCTCATTCTCGTCCACATCATGGCCGACCTCTTCCCACTCATCTCCGCTGCCCTTGTCCGCCGCAGCCGAGGACACGTCGAGCTTGTTGATCTCGTCCACGAGGCCCTCCATGCCCTGGCCGACCTTCTCGCCGGCCTTGAGCTTGTCGCGGCGGAGCTTGAGGGCGGCATCCGCACGGTCCAGCAGCGTCTTCATGACGGGGGCGTGCTTGCAGGGGTGCACCGATGCCATCTTGATATTGTTGGCGAAGAAGGGAAAGTCTTCCAGCGTGACTGTCTTGTCCTTGTAGTCGCCCACAATGTCCTCCATCATCAAGTCCGGCTTCAGCGGTTGACCGCTGGGCGCGTAGCCGGACATGTAAAGTCTGGGTGTTCGATAGAACGGCGAGTACATGATGTACAGCGTGTATGTTCGTCGGCCACTGTGGAAAGGCAGATCTGTGTCAGCACATGACTACCTCCTCTATTCTCAAGCAAAGTGTGCGAAATGGAAGTTGAACATACCTGTTGCCACCGTCACCCTGCGCATCGGGAATGATAGCCTCATCATCATCATCGTCTTCCATATCCGGAATGTCGTCATCATCGTCAAAGACCTGCCCGTCACCCACATTTCCAGCATCATCAACAGTCCGGATCTCTCGCACCTTCAACGGCTGACTGCTCGACAGCCCGCCGGTCCTCAACCAGCCATCTTCGTCGCCACCGGCGGCGCCGCTCTTGAAGTCCTCGCCATCGTTGACAATGGCCTCTTCGTGGCCCGCGTCGCCCGCAAAGTCCGCGTCCAGCCGCCGGTGGCAGGGCACGTTGCGCGTCACCAGGAACTGCTTGCCGGGCGGGAGGTAGCTGACGCGCTTGGACTCCGGGTCGGCGTCGGCCCAGGACCAGGTCGGGAACTTGAAGACGAGGTAGTCGCCGGCGGCGAGGAACTCCTCGGGGGTGATCTGGCCGGTCTTGCGGAAGGTCGAGGTGCTGGTGACGGGGGTGTATTTGTCCCGCAGGGAGTTGACGGTTGAGTAGAGGAGATTCATGTTGGGGAGTGGCGGCTCGCGATAACGGTGCTGATAGGTACGGAGGAGGGGTCAGGTCCAAGTACGGATGTACTTTGAGTCAGTTGCTCCGGTGAATGGGAGTCCGGAACGAGGCTGGAAGTTCTAGGAAGACGGGTGGTTGTTGCAAGAGGCAAAGATGGTTTGCTCTAGTAAATAGGAGCCAGAGGCTGATATCATTCAAGGCTGTCATAAGATTGATTGATAAGTCCCAGATGCAGTCCCAGAGGCGAGCTAGGATCACATGCGGAGGGGCAGCTGCCTGCGTCAGGGCAGCAGGGGAGGCGTTGGGCGCTCGGAGGTGTGGGTTGCACCCAAGAACCCTGAAGGCTCCCACTTCATGCTGAACGTTGAGGTGCAAAGCAGCAGTTCTTTGGTTCGCCCAATGAGACAACATGAAGTCTGCAAGCAAAGGGCTGGAGTTTGTTTCGCCATAGATCTAGGCAAGTAAGACCCTGCATTGAGACAAACCTGCCAGGCATGTTGACCTGCTTATTTTCATTCAAATCTGCCTCGCAGCAGCAGCAGCAGATCCATCCATGTATTGTACTGTACAATATTTGGGCCTGTATTCTCTACATGACTTTGGACACCTAGCCTCCCGGGAGAGATGCTCAAGACGTCTCGAGCTATTCTTCATCCTCTTCCTCTTCCTCGTCACTAACCTCCTCGCCGGCCTCAATGGCTTCTTGACGTCTCTTTGCGGCCCTCGCCTTCTTCTTGTCCAGCAGCTTTTGCAACCGCTTGCCCGAGTTGAAGACGCCGTTCGTTCCCGATCCACACTGCGCACAGCTGGGGTCTTTTCGATACCTATGCAACGCGCATGGCTCACAGAAGTAATGCCCACAACGAGTGATGATGGGCGAACGGTATGGCCCACGGCAGATCAGACATACGAAGGGTATGCTCTCAAGCAAGGCCTCCTCCGCGTCATCGTCATCCTCTTGCTTCTTGTTTCGATCTGCACTAGCAACAATCGTACCACCAAGGTTCTTCTTCCCTCTGGTCACGTCCTCCCACTCTTTGTCAAGCGACCATGACTGCTTGTAATCCTCTCTGCTGTGCAGGAACTTGCAGTTGTCGCCAAAACCACAGAACCCAGTCTGCTTGTAATCCTTGCACACATCCGGCGCATAGTCCATGACTGTGACCGTCCTGATATTTGTCGGCGCCTTGACCGGCCCTACTGTCCTGTTCGGCGCATTGGGATTCTTCTGTATGAAACTCGTCTGGTTCGCCAGGCCCTTGTACGTGCCGTCCGCCGCTGTACCCTCCTTGGGCATCGCGCGCGTCGAGCCTAGCAGGCTCTTGGCGGAAAGTCCGTCCTTGGAGTTATCATCGTACCAGTTGCTGTGCTTCGTGGCATCGTTGCTGTCTGTAATGAGCACGCTCCGGTCCGCGCTGAAGACAGTCGCCGACGACACGTCCTTCTGGGCAGCGGCGTTGTCTTTCGAGGACGCAGTCACGGCGCCCGTGTTCTTCTTGCGCCGCTTGATGCGCCTGCCGCCTTCGTCTTCGCTGGAGGAGTAGTCGGAGTCGGAGTCGCTGTTTGCGGGTGGTGGTGTTGCGGCTCTTTTCCGCATGGCTTTGCCCTTTGCGCCGCGCTTCCTGAAGACGGCGACCGGCGCCGCCGGTGCTTCAGCTGCTGCGCTCTCGTTGTCTGCCATCGTGGAGTGGATTGATCGTAGCAAAGGAGGCGTTGCTGTGTTCCCTGGCAGGATGCGATATGCTATGTCGAGCTTTTGGTGGCGGCTTGGGACGGCGTATTGGAAATCCAAATTCGATGTTCGGCTGGCGCAAAGATGTCATCCAACCCCAGCGTTACAACGCTAGAAGCCGCGAGGAGGATGCGGGGCAGGCAATCAGCATGCAGGGCTGCCCCTGGAATGATCTAATGAGTGTTCATGCCAGATCTGCTGATGCTGCTCAGCTCTGAGTGAGTCACAAGCACATGCAAGCCAACACAACGCGCATCTGCTTTTTCTGATGTTTGTTTTCGTTGGCCTACGGCGGACAGGGCAGGACGCGCTCATTACTAGAGACAGCGACCAATGGTGAAGCTATGCTGTGCTCATCCACAGCGAGCTATCATGGCGACTGAGGAGTCACTACTTTCGTAGGACCAAAAGTCTGCTGACCTCGAGTCTGAGCAGCCGTGATGAAGATCTCATGTACATCGCGAGTACGAAGTACAAAATACGGGAGAGACCCTGCGAGACTCACAGACATGTCCGTCATCCTCGAACCGGTGCTATGACACCAGGCACACTGCAGCTCCACCAGGTAATTAACATGCTTCAACCAGAGTTGTCACATTACCCGAATTTGGCTCGCGACATGCACGCAATCCCCTGGATGAGATGGTGGTTTACTTGCAGGAAAGTAAACCTACATAGTACAGTACCGAGCTAAAGTAGCGGCAGACGTGGTGACGGAGAACAGACAGTTGTCTTTTGTTGGACATCGGGAAAGTTGTTAGTCTTGTTGGTTTCCCCAAGAAACCTGCGATGTTTATCCAAGTCGCGCTAGTGAAGAGCTTCAAAATCGAGAATGTTTGGCGGCGAAGACTTGCACTGTCCCTGCTGAAGTCGCTGGAAATTGGACGCCCCACTGTGCTACAGTTGCCCACGGTGCTTGGGATGAACTCTGAGTCTCGCTTGACAGGCGGCCCTGTCAAGCCCCGTCAAGCCTACAGTACGAGGCTATAGAGGACGAAGGCTTTGGTTCCCCGTGGCGCCGCCGCCTCATAGCCCCCCTGTCTTGTCCCTCTTTCGCTCCCGGAGCTACGTGGAGTCCTGAGAAGCAGCGAGCCTGTCATTGGAATCCACACCTCATCGCCAGGAGCCTGGGATTGTCAGATTGATTGTGTTGTCTGGGATTCCCCTTCTCGTCGCCTTCTCCCGGTCTCCAGCTCCTCCGGCGCTCGATCCTCGTCCCTTTACAACCCACCACCGCCGCACTCCTCTTCTTTGTATTTGGGTTGTCGACCTGTCTTGCGGTTCAACCCTCTCCTAACCCCTCTTCTCTCTTCTTTGACCCCCCCTTCCTTCTCTTTCGCGTGCGTCTCCGTCCCCGTCCCCGTCCCTGTTCGCCGTCGCCGTCGCCGCCGCCCGCCTTTCTCACCTCACCGAGCCCAGTCGACGAGACGAGACGAGACGATCCGGCCTCACTTGGACGGACCGACCGCGATCCATTTTCTTTTTGCGACACCAGCGACACCGCAGCCTGACTGAACTCCCTCGCGGCTGGTTGTACTGCGTGTTACCTTGTTTGACCTGCCTACGCATACTTCTCATTACTCTGGTTACTGTGCTTCTTCTCGACGCGGTCGACCTTCTCGTCAACACATGTTCCGGGACTGACCAGCACTTTGTTTACACCACATTCGCTCACTTCAGCAACAATTGCGACCGACCCTGCTCTACTGCTTGTCTTGCGAGAGTGCATCTTGTCACAGTCGTCTTCACCGACAGCACTGTGCCCGTATCATTCCACCGAGGCATAGAGACGATTCTGTTTTCTCTAATTCTAATAAATCACGGCTCGATACTATCCATACATACCATTATCCGCTTTACTCTTACCGTTACCCTTCGACCGACTCGATTCGTTGCGCGTCTTCTCTCAGTTTGTCCGGCCGATTATTCTTGACTTATACCCTCGTGGTTTGTTTTCCTCTCGAACCGGTTCTAGTCTGGCAACGCAAGACCCCCCCGGTCCATCCCACCTGCACCTTCCCGCGCCGCCTTTATTCGACTGCCACATCAAAACCAACGCACGACACACCCAAGTTGGAATTGAGGGGCGATCACTCGTCTTGCGCATCTGGCAGCCGTGTGCATGTGCATGAGTGAGTGAGTGTGTGTGGACTCGCGGACCAGCATATCGCTTGCCCGCCCGCCACTCAGCGCTCTGCACGCCCGACTCGTTGTCATCACAACAATCAACAGCCAGCAACGACCGCGTTTCCTTTGCTGTCTGCATCCAGCCAGTTCAGCGCAACACCTCGAAAGTTCGAAACCACCCTCCGACTTCATCTCGTGTCGCTCTTACGGTCCCTGTCGATCAGCGTGCGGCTCGTTTCTCTGTTTTTGCTCGAATCGCCCAGCAAGACGAAGAAAAGTTCTTGTCCTTGTCGCGGACAGGGTCTGCTTGACTTATCGCCCAGATACCCGGGTCTTATCGATCCTGTGAGGGGGAAGGCCTGTCGCATCGCCGCACAATCACGCACACCAGCAAAAGGAAGTTCCCGCAGGGTCACATCGCGACGATCTTGGACGTCTGAAGTGGGCTGCCTTGTCCCGCATTGAACAGGCCAGACTCAATTTCCGCCCTGTCCATGGTCTAATCACTTCTCGGCAACCGAAGAGCATCGTATGCTGTTTTGTGTTCCAAGACACAGGAACGGCCACCGCGATGGCTCCCGATAAGCCGTCTCTGGTCCTCGGCCAGGAGAACACCCTCGACCCCTTCGTCTCCAACAGCGGGCCAGCTGCCGTTTTCAACAACCACCGATATGCAGGCTTCGACAGCGACAACTTTGCGTTGGGCCCCGGTGCCTCGCCCACCTCAGCCAAGCGCGCCCTCGAGGCTCATCTTGCTGATACCGAACGGCGCATGGAGGAGGCCGGAAAGTTGGGCACGGCACTGGTCCAACAGCGGAAGGAGCTCAACGACCGGCTGAAGGAGGTGGAACAGCTCGAGGCCGAGGACGAGTTGACTCCGGACCTCAAAACGAAATTGTCCGCCATCGAGAAGGATTTCAACGAGGTTGCGAGAGAGAGTGCGCGAGCATTCTTGCCCAAGAATCGTGTCCCTAGTAGTGAGGCGAATCCGGGCACACCCTTCACGCCCAGTAAGGATGTGGTGAGGGTAAGTCAACAGCCCCTGTTTTGTCGCAAGGAGACGGGCCCAAGCTGATAAACATACACAGAGGTCTATGAGCCCTTCCAAGTTCGACAGCCACAAGTTCGAAAGCATGGCCACCGGGTCCCCGAGCAAATTCAGCGTTCCGAACCGCAAGATGCGCAACCAGCCCGCCAACCGCATTCACGACATCGAGTTCGCTGCCGAGATCAGTACATCCCTCATCACACAAGTCCGAAACCTGCAGGCTCTTTTGCAAGAAAGGGATGAGGAAGTCAAGGATCTGAAATCGGAGAAGTCAGGACTCGAGGTCGAGGTGCAGGGTTTTCAGCAGCGCATGAGGAATCTCGACGAGAGCGAGAGCCGCTACAAAGACGAGAACTGGACGCTCGAGACGCAGATTCAGGAGTTCATCGCTGGCCAAAAGGAGGCAGCTGACCGGGAGAAGAAGCTGAGCCACTCTCTCAACGCTCTCCAGGCCGACAAGAACGCGACCCAGCGCGAGCTTGACGAGATCAAGGCCGCCCACTCCAAGCTCGCTGAAGACCACGCAGCAGCGGTCAAGCACCACGACATTGAACTCGGCATGGCCAAGCGCAATGCCGTGATGGCCGAGGGCGAGCGCGCAGCGATGCAGCGCAAGATCGACGAATTGACCAGCCAGAATCAGGAGCTTGCCAAGGCCATCTCAGGGGAGAGAGGAAGGACAAGCCAGCGCAACTCTCCCTCTGGAAGCAGCGAGGACGATCTGGAGAACGCCAGCGGTAACTTGACCCCAGAGCACTCGCCGCCGCCTTCACCGATCAAGCCCACGCCCAGGCACTCTGGCCTCGAGAGTGAGACCCTCAAGACCTCCCTGCAGCATGCGCAACGAACGATTCAATCCCTCCGCACCAATGTTCACCGAGAAAAGACCGAAAAGCTGGAGCTTAAGCGAATGCTCCAGGATGCGAGGGACGAGATTGAGAAAATGCGCAGCGACCCCGTCGAGCGTCCCCACCAGAGGCGTGCTCGTGAAGCTAAGTCCCGCGAGTTTAAGAAGCCTGCGATGCCACAGAAATTGGGCACTGCTCGTGCCATCAAGGCCGAGATCTTCGAAGACCCAGAATGGGAGGATGCTTCTGTCAGAGGACCTCCGCTGATGCTAGCTCGGATGACTGGTCAAGCTGACGTCCCCATTCCTTCCACGGAGAATGACGACTTTGAGACGGCCAATGAAGCGCATGAGTCTACGGACGCCTTTGAGACTGCTCATGAACGTGGCGGTACCGAAACCGACAACTTCCATACCGGTGCTGAAGACTTCGACTCGGATGATACGGAGATTGAGAGCCCAGCCAAGAGGGCCGGCGCGGCCAGGGCCAATGCCCTGAAGAAGGCGCCGATCTTCGCCGTCAACAACCAGCAGTACTCGTATGAGAGCACAGCCTCGACATCAGCCAGTGAAGACGAGGACTACATGGACCCGACAAGAACACCTAACTCGCAGCCGCGGAGGGTGCGCATGCGCACCAGTCAAACCCCCATGTCGCGACGTTCCAGGCAGCTCAGCGAGGAGCATGGCTTCGGTGGCAGCCCGGCCAGCATGATCAGCCAGACCAATCGCAGTTTCTCAAGCGCCCAAAGCCTTCCCAGGCAGAGCTTGTTTGCCGAGCTTGGGGAGCTCGAGGGCAGCGATGAAGACTCGGCGGCAGGGACCCCTGGGCAGAGGAGTCTCCGGTCTGCCACACCGGCTTCGACTGCACGAGGCATGACTGCCTCACCGCGATCTCTGGTGCCACCGATTCCGCAGATGCCGAGGATCATCATGGTGGACAGCGGTATGATGACTGAACCTGTGGATGTGCAGTCGACTTCAGCAGCCATTCAGGCGGAGCGGCCCATGTCTTTGAACTCGGTCATTAGCGCTGTCCAGGACAGACCTTCATCGATCGCTTCTTATAGCGAAGCCGGCGCTCAGCATGATACTGGCATGGAGGATAGACTCGCTCAATCCAGCTTGCCGACTAGATCGCTTACTGCTGTGGGCGGCATCCCCACGCCAGTTCTTGCACCGCCGCAGCAACTCAGCGTGTCCGATGTCTACTCGGAAGAAGTGGAGCCTCTTGCTGAACCCGAGCCAGAGCCCGCTCTCCCTCCGAGGCTGGGTCTCTCTAGCGTGTTCTCCGAACACGTCGAGCCCGTCGCCGAGCCAGAGACACCACGTCCTGCCCTCGCCATGTCTCGTGTGGTAGCCGAAGGTGTTGAGCCTGTGGCTGAGCCCGAGATACCACCTCCCCCTCCACCAGCGTTGTCGGTATCCTCAGTTGTCGCCGAGGACATTGAGCCAATTGCGGAGCCTGAGAAGCCGCTGCCAACACTAGTCTTTTCTTCGGTCACAGCCGCAGAAACGGAGCCGGTTGCAGTACCTGAGCCGGAGCCCCGGGTTGTTACCGTCGTGGAGTACAGGGATGCGCCCGAGCCACCTCCACCAACGTTGGCGTTCTCACCAATCTCGTCTGCGGAGACAGAGCCGGTTGCTGTGCCCGAGCCTGAGCCACGACTCGTGACCGTGGTCGAGTACAGAGACGCACCCAAGCCGCCTCCAGCGGAGTTGAACTTCTCTTCGATTTCCTCCGCTGAGACGGAGCCTATTGCAGCGCCTGAGATCGAGCCTCAGGTTGTCACCATTGTCGAATACAGAGATGCTCCCAAGCCACCTCCTGCGGACTTGGCCTTCTCTGCCATCTCGTCCGCCGAGGTGGAGCCGGTTGCTGAGCCTGAGCGTGAGCCTCAGATCGTTCGTATCGTCGAGCAGGTGGAGGCTCCCAGACCACCACCTCCGGAGCTGTCCCTGTCTGCGATCTCTTCAGCAGACGTCGAGCCTGTTGCCCAACCGGAACCCGAGCCAAGAATCGTCCGCGTCGTTGAGTACGTGGAGGCGCCTCAGCCACCACCTGCGCAACTGTCGTTCTCTGGTCTAGTTAGCGAGGGCATTGAGCCACAGGCAGAGCCTCAACCACTTCCTCCGACTCTAACAATGTCTGCCATTGCGGCAGAGGGTGTCGAACCAAAAGCCGAGCCTGAGGTACCGCAGCCGTCGCTTACTGTGTCAAGTATCGTTTCGGAGCACGTCGAGCCAACAACAGAACCCCCGGTGCTCCCACCGGCCTTGTCTGCCTCGGCTATTCTATCGGAGCAGGTTGAGCCCGTTAGCCCTGTGGTTACCCGTACGATCCAGGACAGACCCACGCCCGCTCCTCTCGACTTCTCAAGTATCCAATCTCTGGAGACTCAGCCCGCCGAGCCAGAGCCGCCCATTTTCGGCAGGCCTTTGCTCCCTCCACTTGGTTTCTCTGCTATTGAGTCCTTGGACACAGAGCCCACCTCGCCTAGGAGTCCGAAGAGGAATGCTTTCATCATCCCGCGTGATGAGCAGCGACCTGTGACCCCAGCTACAAGAGGCATCTTTGGATCGACCTCCCCACGGAAGGCGAAGGATGTCGACGACATCGTCATTGCTGAGGATGATACGAGACAATCTCTCAACGCTTCTCCCTCGACTGAGACACCTGACTCGCAGCGTCCATTCAAGGAGATGTCCGCCAACACTGGTGTCAAACCTGCCCGCAAGCTGCCTATCCAGATGTCCGATTCTGGCGCTCAGACTTCTCTCACAGCTGAGGCGATAGACCAGATGCTCCACGTCAAGAACACCCAAACGCAGCGACCTGGACACCACAGGTCAGAGTCGATGGCAAGCGCAGACGGCATAAGCACTCCAGGCACCGTTCGCGTCAAGCGGTCGCATGAGAGCCTGAACAGTGTCCCGCGATTTAAGGGCAAGGGCATTGACACGGGTGCGGATGCTGCTGCAGAAGCTGCTCTGCGACGACCTGAGAGTGCCCAGAGCGCTCGTTCTCCGCTGAGGAACGCGCCGCCACTGCCTCCGAACCATAGAGAGGCCATTGAGTCTGCAAGGACTGGCACCGCCAACAGCGGTCACGGGACTATTGGCAGCATGGGCCCGCCACTGTTCCCTGCTTCTGCGTATAAGAATCCCATGAACAGGCCCAGGACCCCAAGGTCGTCTAGCTCTAGGCAAGGCGAACCGACCCCACGTCCTGAGAGGCTTGGTACCGCAGATATCAGACTTGGCACCGCAGATGTTCACTCCCCAACTCGCTTCACCGCGAGGAGTCGCAAGTCTTCGGTGTCGTCCTTTGCCTCAGAGGTTGACCAGAGGTTTAACATTGCTGGTGGCATGATGGGTATCGAAGGACATGGCTTCGGGCCAAACACTGACCCACGTATGATCCAAGCCATTACTCAGACGATGATTGGCGAGTATCTGTGGAAGTACACTCGCAAGACTGGCCGTGGAGAGCTGTCGGAGAACAGACATCGTCGTTACTTCTGGGTCCACCCATACACCCGCACCTTGTACTGGAGTGATCGGGACCCAACCAATGCTGGTCGCACTGAGCTTCGGGCGAAGAGCGTGCCCATCGAGGCCGTCCGCGTCGTTACGGACGACAACCCCATGCCCCCAGGGCTGCACCGTAAGAGTTTAGTCATCATCTCACCTGGTCGTAGTATCAAGTTCACCTGTACGACGGGTCAACGGCACGAGACCTGGTTTAATGCCCTCTCCTATCTGCTGCTCCGGACCGACGGCGAGGGTCACGCAGACACGGAGGAGATAGTGAACGGCATCACCAGGGAAGATGTTGAGGAATTCAACCCGTCCCTCCGCCATGACAACACAGCTGGTGCCGGAGCTCGTGGTGCTCCCTCCATCTCCTCGTACAACTCCCGCGCAACTCGGCCAGAGGCGTCCTCGATCAACCTTGACGTGCCAACCTTGACACCAAGCCACAAGAAGGCCATCTCGACTAGCGGCGTACGACCGAGCCTTGCTGGTCGGCTTAGCGGGTACTGGAAGTCCACGCAGGACAGCCTGAGTTTAAGAAGTCGAAGCGGGTATAAGGATCAGCTGAGCTTGTACTCGAATAACGAAGTACATGACAGCGCAGAGGATCTGAGGGAGATGATCGAGAGGCAGGATCGGGAGTCGGATCGCTTGGACAACGTCAGGGCGTGCTGCGATGGTAAGTCTGCGAAATCCTTTATTGACCAGTAGTTAACCCATTCTGACTCTTTTACTTCCAGGCAAACACGACGTAGGCACTCTGGCCGGAGGCAAGAAGCGAGGCGGCCACAGCCACAGCCATACGCACCTCCACGGGCACCCGCCTCCAAGTTCCAGCCGTGCCGGCACACCCACAACGGTTAGGTCTGAAGCCTGATTTAAAGGACTTTGTTGATGTCATCAACATTGTCGAATCACATTACAAACACACACACACAGTCGCTCACTGCCTTATTTCCTTGTCTCAACAAATCATATACGGCGCCTGTAGCAGATCATCGAATTCAAAGAAGTTACTGCGCCTGTATTATGAAAACCACACTGTCATTACTTGAACAAAAACCTGAGGCCTTGTTGGTCTGGCGTTTCACATCTTCACGAAGTTGACGATGCTTTCTAATCTCTTTCCATCGACGAGCCATCTATACAGATGGATGAGCTCGCCCCGCATCGTTCGGTCTCATCGCTTTGGTTGCACGAGACACTCTGCGTCTTGCCACTCAAACAGCCTCTCGGTGTTCCGCCTGCCTGTACAACATTCCACTCGAACCTTTGCTTCTGCATATCACTGGCGCTAGGGTGATTTGGGATGCGTTCAGGAGTTTAGGGCCGGGCGAACTACTTTGTCGGAGGCACCACACTCAAACCTCTTACCTCGCTTCAGTCTTCTCCTAAACTCCGTCGCTACAATACACTTTGGATCCGGTCTGGAAGCTGGTATGGAATTGCGTTACGGGAGAAGGGAGGCCTCTTTATTTTCCGGCACTTCATTATCATCAAAGCACGAGATTGATCGACAAATTGTCATTCTGTCTGCCATTTGCGACTAGGCAAGAGGGAGGAAATACCATGAGGCAGTGTCTCGTTTGTTTTGTGTTGTGTAATGGAATGGTATAAGTAGTGGCGGGAGGAAGAGGACGCAGCGGGCAGAATTGCTTCGATGACTGAATGATCATTTCGTAAACCGAGATTTGCCGAGCGAACTATTCACGCTACTTCAAAATGTGCGTGTGTATCCCGTTCTCGCGCACGGCTTTGCCTGCCTTGCCATGTTGTGTACCATTCCATGCGAATGAAACTTCCGCCCACGGTATCGTGATAGGGAACCTCTTCAACTCCTTGTACCTCTTGAGACCTTGTGCCATGCCATAGCGTTCAACTAAACAATGCATATGAACCATGACTGAATCAACCCCGTGGATCTCACCAGACACCTCCGAAACGAAGTCCCGAAGGCAGACATTCGCTCCCAAAGGCAGACCATCCCGCAGGGTCCCAGCGCATCACCACTCCAGCTCCCCAGGCCCGACGCCCATCCTCACGAGCCTCCGAATTACGGGCTCGATCAATCCCTTCTCGCTCCGCAGTCTCGCAAAGTTCTTCTTGCGAGAATAGAACACCGGGCAGTCCTTGCTGTCGCACGGCACGTCGTCCATCGGCGACAGCGCCGCGCAGCTCTGGCAGACCTTGACGACCTCGTTGTACCTCCTCTGCTCGGCGTTGAGCTTGCTCTGGAGCCTCAGCAGCGATCCGGGCGCGTCGCGCCTGCACCGGCCGCAGAGGGGCACGTCCTCGCCATCCCTGGCAGCAGGGCCGCCGCCGCCGCCGCCAGAGATCTTCATCTTTACGTTACACACGACACAGCTCGCCGAGCGGAGATAGCTCTCCAGCGTGAACTTCTTCCTCGCCCCGGCGCCACCGCCACCGCCACCGCCACCACCGCCACCACTACCGTCCGCAGCCTCGATGCGCCTGATGCGCTGCACCTTGGGCATCTCGTCGTACCACTGGCGGACGTTGGCGCCCACCAGGTTGAAGATGCGCTCGAGCGGCGGGATGAGGTTCTTGGTGATGTAGTACTCGGCATCCAGGGTGCAGTGGTCGTTGTCGAGCAGGTCCTCGGGCGCGACGCACCGGTCGATCAGCCTCGCGCCAGGGGCGCCGCTGATTACGACGTACGGCACGCGCTCGCCGTACTGCGGCTCGGCCCGGGCGTCCTCGAGCATCCTGCGCGTCGAGATGAGGGCCCCCGGCGGCGGGGGGCCCCTGTCCGAGTACGTGCCGAGCCTCACCTCGCGCGCGAAGCAAAAGTCCTGGATCGACACCTGGCCGCGCATGATCTTGTCGCACTGCGCCTGGAAGTACGCCTTGATCTGGCTCAGGTCCGCCGTCTCGAAGAGGAGCTTGAGGGCCTTCTCCTCGATCTTCTGCTCGGCGGGCGTGCCGTCCCTGCGGACGGTCTCGATCCCCTTGGCGTCGAAGTCCGGCCTGGCCTGGTCGCGGCTCTCGTACTTGTAGCCGACGTAGCGCTTCTTGGCGAGCAGGACGCACGGGTGGTAGACCTTCTCGAACTTGAGCTTGACGGGCCGCGGGTTCATGTCCGTGACGGCCTTGGCGATCTCGTTGCCGATGTCAAAGGCTTGGTCGCGCGTCCTGCCCTTCAGGTAGATGAACAGGCTGTCCGTGTCTCCGTAGACGACCTCGGCGCCCCACTTCTCGACGGAGTGGATGTAGGCGATGGCGCGCTCGAGGGTCTCGCGGCCGGTCTGCACGATGCTGTCCGCGATCTCAGAGCAGGGCATGCGGCCCGAGAAGGAGGCGGACGTGTAGCCGTATGTGACGTTTGCCAGCAGCTTGAGGGCAAGCTGTCTGTTGTTGAGAAGCTGCTGTAGCGTCTTGTCGTCTTTGTCCTGCTTCATGCCGCTCTTTACCATGACTCTGGTCTCGAGGATCTCCGTGAGCATCTTCGCCAAGAGAGACTTGCGAACCTCAACTTTCGCATACATCATGCCGTTTGGGGTGACGTTGATGTAGTCTTTGAGGAGCTCCAGGAGCTTTTCTTGACGCTTGTATTCAGTGAAGCCCATCTTGTTCGTGCCTCGCCAGTTCACGATCCGTCCAAGAAAGGTTGAATAGCAGAGATTATACGCGATCATGACGCTGGGGTACAAGCTTTGAAAGTCAAGCACCAAGAGAGGGCTGTTGTAGAAGGCGCTCTGGGGCTCCATGACCAGTGGCAAGCACTCCAAAGCATTCTGGCCTCCGACTTGTTTCCTGCTCGGGGAGACAAGTACAAAGTTCTCAGGTTTGGCGATTCGAAACATGATCGACTCAACCTTGAATTGGGAGCCCCTTGAGAAGACGGAGAAGAAGTCGACGCCGAGTAAGCGTGCTTGCTCACTAGTACGAGGGATGAGCTCGTTCTCCTCAAGGATCTGAATGTCCATCTTCGTCCTCGTGATATAGTACCGCAGTACCTTGGCCAGGTCTCTGTGCCGGCCGCTGGTGTACCAATCAGACAGTGTCCGATGATTATAATGCGGGATACGGCGGTGAAGCAGATGCCATACAACGTTCTCCATGGTATATTGAAGAAGGTTCAGCTCGCCTCGCATCGCCCTCCAAATATTGATCATGTGCCGACCCGTGACGCGAATGGTCGATGTAGTGTTGAAGCCCCAGCGGTCAGCCTCTTTGCCAAATCTTCCGTGGGATTGCGTCTTCATACGGGAGAACTCGTCACACAAGTTGTAGTCGTACTTGTGTCTGGCTCGTTCGATGAGGTAGCCCCAAGAGCTCCCATGGACTTCGTATCCGGTAAGAACATCAGGATCATGGTTCCTGACGATCTCGACCATTCGCACCATGGCGTCAAGCTCGGCGGACTCTTCAAGGACTTCGACAGTCGTGTGCCTGCGAATTTGTTCCGCCAAGGTGCCATCCTCAGAAACCACGATGATCCCACATAAAGTGTGTTCAGACTGGCTGCCGTCCTGAAAATTTTCATCAGACTTGGTGGCCCAGAAGATGCACTGGACTTCATCCTCCTCGGGATCTGGGACGAGCTTCCCTCTAGAGTTGACATGGATTTCGAGACTCATAGTACTCATATACTGGGCTTCGTGCTGCACGCTGGTGGTTTTCTTCTTTTGTGAATATTTGAAGCCATGCTTGTTCTTCGGTGTCGCGCCAATAATCTGGGACAGTAACGGCTTCTGTGTTGCGGTTGGCGCGGCCCTGACGCTTCCTTCTTGCGACGAGCTACCCTGACGTTCTTTCTTAGCGGACCACCATGCGCTGACTTCAAGGAACGTGGGAGGAGGTTCTGAGATTTCCCAGCTGCGCAAAGAGCATCGGGAACTTCTCTTTTGGTATTCAATGTCCGCTTGCCTCTTGCTGTCTGGGCTGGGCTCGATACTGAGCCCAAAAGTGGCTGGTGATTGACATGTTGGATCGAACTCTGGCAGATATGGTAAAGTGTTTCCTTCGAGACGGAACTCTCTGCCGGCGTACTCCCTCATGCGAGGAGGTACATCTTTCTCCTGGCTGTAGTATGCGTCTTGGTAGATGACATCAGGCAGGCCATTGTTTTGCATCGTCGCCGACACCTCAGCAGCTGTCGGAGGAGAGTAATCAAGGACGCAGACGAGGGGCCTTGCCTTTATTGAGAAAGTTGTTTTAGGCTGCTTGAACTTTATTACTGGGGTTTGAACGGACGGGGGGGATGAAGTGACACCGTATGACTTGACGGCGCTGGGCTTAGTTGGAGACACTTGCTCTGCTGAGCATGGAGTCTTCTCGGAATTTACTGCATTCTTCGAAGGTCCATCGTCACTCTTCTGCGAGCTACTCTGTTGACTTAGACGCAGCCTCGTATTTGGATCATTAGGGTCCTTGACGATGCCGAAGGCGAGCTTTGAATTCTCTTGTCGCTTGAATCGTGTGCCGTTGACGGTCGGCTTTGTCGGTTGCGTTGAGTTAAACCTTACATGGCGCTGAGTGTTGCTTGCCGTTGAGGCGACAGTTGAAGATCTTGCGTTTCCAAGCACCAGCGTTGTCTCCGATGAAAAGTGCGATCCAGTACCTTCTGTCCTTGGTCGTTTGGCCTCAGAAAGGCGCAGAGATGGACTTTGGGCCCTCTTCAGCGGCGGGCCATCAGCATTGGTCGGTGTCTGAGTCACAGGATTATTGCTAATCAAACCTTCCTTGTCGGCAGTCTCGATCAGCCCATCTGATACAGGAAGAACAGGAAGCCGGCCGGTCTTCTGTCCACTCAAGCAGATACCTTTGGGATAACCGTCGATTGGCTGTGAGACCGCATCGACGTGCGACTTAGGACCCGCGTATGCGGTAAAATGTCCCACGTGTGGCGCCGAATTGGTCGCAAAGGTCTTTGACGGGGCCTTCTGAACTTGGGACGTCTCGGCTTTGGCACCTGCAGACTGATTGGCAGCCTTTTGAGCAAGAAAGTCTTCATTGAACAGCTCCTCGTCAGAGTCGTTCGGAAACAGGTCATCGTCATCATCTTGAGCTGCAAGGATGCGTTTCTCGTCCACGTCGACGCTGTTCGTTGAGTGTTGACCCTGGTCATGTACCTTTGGTGCCAACCCTAGAGAAGGCAGGAGGTTGTGTGGGAAGAGATCTTCGACAGCTTGCAACGTCGTGTTGACGGCATCTTCGAGGTCCGTCTGTTGTACAAAGTTGTCAAACGAGACCTTTGAGTCTCCGTCTGTTGCCCCTCCCTCCGCCGCGATCAGCTTTTTGATCTGCTCCATATACTCGTCCTCATGAATCCAACCTTGTGGTTGTGACTCACGAGGGTCCGCGGACATGGACACGAGTACCTCCGGGGGAAAGGGACTGCTCCCAGGTTTTGTAAGGCCCATTCTTCTTTTTCGGCGCTTTGTCTCGTCTCTCCAGAGCCCTGCCATACTGTGAACCAGCTTCATGCTGGCCGGCACGGGATGATCCTTCTCAGTGAAGTCATGATGTAGCCGCCGTTCCTTGACAGCCTTCCGATTCAAGATGTCTTGAACACAGAGATCAACCTCGATGGAGCAATGGCTCACGCGAGGAAGTGCATAGTCCTCTGTTATATGCTCGCTTGAAATGGACTGGCTATGCCAAATGTGCATGGAAGCCTCCTCATCTTCGCCTAATTTAGGCACTGGCGACCGAAAAACTGCTCTTCCAGTCTCGAGGTAATCGCAGCCGTAAAGATTGTAGTCACACATGAATTGCAGCAAATACTGCAAATGCGCCTCATACGGTTGAAATCGCCTCTTCATGATGACGCCCTGCTGAAGAAGATCGGCCAGCCTGGTCATGACGATGGGGTTGAACATGTAAATTTTGAGAAAGAAGCGATATCCGACGTGGAAGCCGTAGAAGGGCACGCCCTTGGCGAGGGTGATGCGGGCGACATATCTCGACTTGTTGCTGTACGTGTCTTGACGGTAGCTCACAGCCAAAGCATGGTCAATGGACAGATGCAGTCGGTAGATATATGCGCCCACTGCTAGAATGATTAGAGGGAGGTCGGAAAAAGAAAATAGGAGACAGGGATGGGATCCACTCACCCTCCTCCGGAGCCAGACTGCCCGTGTATTCGATGTACAGGTACGGAAACGCCCCATGAATGTGTGCGCAGACCTTCTGTCCAGTCTGGGTTGATCCAAAGACTCTGATTACAGGCACCTTGGGCTCTTTGGACAATTGCTCCGGTTGTACATCGTTGCGGAGCTGAGGGTCATATTTGGTCGGTATCGCTTGATAGAAGTCGATACAATTGATGCGCACTTTGAAGGCATCCATGACGACAGGAATGCGCCCTCACAGAAAGTTGGGACATGCAGCGCTGGCGCATTGTTTCTGTGAGATTGAGCAGGTGATTCTGGGGGAGGCTATGGCACGTCGAGTATCATCTTCCTCAATTTGCCTCTGGAGCTCAGAGTGTTGACGGTTGAATGAGTGAGACGCGATCAAGTCTACCGGTACCAGGAGCGCGTGTTAGTGACATCGGTACGTACCTCGGAGCCTTGCCTATTTATTACATAAGCAGCCTTTACTCACCTGGAACGACAGCCGTACTGGGCAAGCCGACTCGGCAACTTCCCCAAGCGCTACACCATGTCAACCTCTGGCCGTCCTCTTCACCTCGGCAAATTTTCGGAACCGCCTCCAACACTAGCCTCCTCTCTTCCCTCCTCAACTATACAGACACACTCACGATGCCTCCGCCGCCGCCGCCCCCACCGGCCCGTGGCAAGACCGCGCCCACCAAAGAAGAAAACGCCTACATCCCCCAGTTCATCTCGAAACGACCATTTTACGCGGGAGAAGGCGATGAAGAGACCGATTACCTCGAGCATCAACGTCTACACAAGCAAAAACAAGACTCGGCATGGTACGACCGGGGGAAGAAGGGCACAGCTGCGACCAAGTACCGGAAAGGCGCGTGCGAAAACTGCGGCGCCATGGGACACAAGGTCAAAGACTGTCTCGAGAGACCGCGAAAAAAGGGCGCCAAGTGGACGGGGAAGAACATCCAGGCGGACGACGTGGTGCAGGAGGTCCAGATGAGCTGGGACGCAAAGCGCGACCGGTGGAACGGCTACGACGCGAAAGACTACAAGCACGTGGTGGAGGAGTTCGAGGCCATGGAGGAGCTGAAGAAACAGCTCCACAAGCCCAAGACGACCGGGGAGGAGGGCGAGGAGGAGGAGGACGACGACGACGACGACGGTGAAGGGGACAAGTACGCCGAGACGATCGACATGAGCAAGCACCAGCCGACGTCGACGAGGCAGCTGCGGATACGGGAGGACACCGCCAAGTACCTGCTGAATCTGGACCTCGAGTCGGCCAAGTACGACCCCAAGACGCGGACGCTGGTCGACGCCGGCGCGATGGCGGACAAGGCTGCGGAGCAGTTCAACGAGGAGGGCTTCGTGCGGGGGTCTGGCGACGCGGCCGAGTTCGAGAAGGCGACGCGGTATGCCTGGGAGGCGCAGGAGATGAAGGGTGATACCAGCCAGCATCTGCAGGCCAACCCGACAGCGGGAGAGTTCTACCGCAAGAAAGAGCGGGAGGAGGCCGAGCAGAAGCGCCTCGAGAGGGAGAAGGTACTGCGCGAGAAGTACGGCGACGAGGCATCAACCATGCCGGCGGCGCTGCAGAGCATGGCGGTCACGGAGAGCGAGCAGTTCGTCGAGTATGACGAGCACGGGCTGGTCAAGGGACACAAGGCCAAGGCCAAGTCCAAGTACCCGGAGGATGTCTACATCAACAATCACACGTCGGTATGGGGCAGCTGGTGGTCGAACTTTCAGTGGGGATATGAGTGCTGTCATTCTACAATGAAGAATAGCTACTGTACCGGCGAGGACGGCAAGAGGGCCTTCGAGGCGTCCGAACGTCAACGGACTGGCGCAGACCTGGCAGAGGAAGACGATACCCAAGACGAGCCGCCAGCAGAAGAGGAGCAAAGTAGTAGCAAGGAGAAGCAGAAT
The DNA here is from genome assembly GCA_026120015.1 of Dendrostoma leiphaemia. Lineage (NCBI taxonomy): Eukaryota > Fungi > Ascomycota > Sordariomycetes > Diaporthales > Erythrogloeaceae > Dendrostoma > Dendrostoma leiphaemia. Next base: position 98,594 of record JALRMF010000031.1, on the reverse strand, counting down.
CTCAAACGGTCGAGGGAAGAGATGATGAGCGGCATCACAGAAGAGGAGATGGACGAATACCGACGGAAACGTACTGTTGCGGATGATCCGATGGCGAAGTTCCTGGGCAAGGATGAGCTTGTGCACTAGAATATCTGGAATGAGCATTCGCACAATTCAAACGCAGACGTTACCAGTAAGCAGTGGCCGAGACCCGTGCATTAAGAATATCCGTTGTAGGCGTTGCATGACGCGACTGACTGGAAACACTCCGATGCGCAGCCGTGCTAACAAGGCCAAAGACTGGTTTGGTGAAGCGCGACCTCAATAAGATGCGGTCCGGTTTGAAGCACTTCATGATCATCACTTTAATACTGTGCTCTGGGAAGAAACGTGTCTTGTCATTCATTTAATTCCATTGACCTATGGCTTCGCATCGAATGCATGCCGTGAACGATGACGCAAACGCCGTTTTCCGTGACCAGCCAAGCGTAACTGCTCAAGCCCAAGGTTTTATAATTCCATTCCTCCCGAGGAGAGTGTTGTGTGGTATCATGCGCGTTGCATCTACTCCTCTTCTTCCTCCTCCTCGCCACCGTCACCGCCCTCAGCGGCCTTGGCCTTCTTTCTGCGGACACGGCCCGGGCGGCCACCACCGAAGGGCGAAGTCAGGGCGAAGTCGATGTGCTTCTGGGAGTCGAGGCGGACCATGAACGAGGGGACGTTGACGATCTGCTTGCCAACACGGATGTGGCGCTGGCGGATCAGGACACGGGCGTGGTGGATGGACTTGGCGAGACCGAGCTTGTAGACGCAGGTCTGGAGGCGGCGCTCAAGGAAATCCTCGACCTTCAGGGCCAGGACGTAATCGAGCTTCATGCGGCTCTCGTCGAGGACACCGACACGGACGAGACGGCGAATCAGGGCATTGCCTTCGAAGAGACGCTTGGGGTCCTTCTCGTCAAGGGTGAGCAGCTGACTGTGGGTCTGTTAGTTGATTTGGTTCTTGCTTGTGACGTGGTAAAGTGTTTGCATATGAAATTTTTGGCGGGGCATCGCAGTTGTGATTCCACGGGGTCGGGCGAACATACCGGGCAGCACGACGGATCTTGGAGAGGGTGAGCTGGACACGCCAGACCTCACGCTTGTTGCGCAGACCATACTCGCCGACAAGCTTCAACTCGGAGTCCCTGTGTGGTGATCGATGTCAGTTTTCGGTGCACGAACGACGTAAGCAGAGACAAGCTGCTGCTCAGTGGCCGGTACTATACTGACAGACGAGCGGCTTCGAAGGGTCTGTAGAGATCAAAAAGTTAGCAATCATTGCTCTCTAGAGAAATTAGTCAATTGGTGATCAGGGCTTGAACATACCTACGCGGCACCTTGGCCGTCTTCGAGTAGGAAAGCGGCGCCATGGTTGCTGGTTTGGTGGTTGAGGTTGGCGGAGTGTGTCTGAAGTCGTCCGGCTCAGAGAAAATGAAGTCTGAGGAAAAGTTCGCGGGAGGTTTGGGGGTGGGTCACAGCTGGCTGACTAATGACCACGTGATAGGGCACCCTTCCAGTTCACCTGTGAATTGGGGATGGCCCGTGCGGAGTTTAGTGCGGAATGGGGGACCACCGAAAAAACGCCTGCTTCCCGATTGCACTTTGACGATTTCGAGCCGACAACCCCAGCGAAACCGACAACGACCACCACCTCCCTCAATCACAGCCCACCAAATCAATCAAAATGGGTCACGCCGCAGGTCTTCGTGCGGGCACTCGCGTACGTCTTACACCGATCGAAACGATGAGAAAGAAGGATGGGAGATACGGATTGCTCTGGGACGTCGAAGTGCTGACCGTTTGTTGCAAAACAGTATGCCTTCTCGCGGGATTTCCGCAAGAAGGGCATGATCGCCCTGTCCACCTACCTCCGACACTACCGGTATGTTGAACTCGGCAGCTGGAGGACTAGAGATTGAGGTTGGGCGAAAACTGACCAGACCTACAGCGTTGGCGACATTGTGGACATCAAGGCAAACGGTGCTGTCCAGAAGGGGTAAGTCGATCGAAATACCACGAGCTCGAGACCAATGATCGAGTACGCCCATCCAACGAGACCGTCAAGTCCTGACAAGGTGTTGCGAATTACAGTATGCCCCACAAGGTCTACCACGGCAAGACCGGCGTCGTCTACAACGTCTCCAAGTCCGCTGTCGGCGTCATCATCTACAAGAAGGTCAAGCACCGATACATCGAGAAGCGCATCAACCTCCGCACCGAGCACATCACCCCGTCCCGATCCCGTGAGGGCTTCCTGCGCAGAGTCAAGGAGAACGCCGCCCTGAAGGCCAAGGCCAAGGCCGACGGCACGACCGTCCAGGTGAAGAGACAAGCCGACCTGCCCCGCGAGGCACGAAAGATCTCCTTCGCCAAGGAGGCCCACCCCGAGACCCTGGCGCCCGTCGCTTACGAGACCACCATCTAGACGAGTCTGGTGTGTGTGGTGTTCAGGAAAGGATTTCTTCGGTGGACGGGGTTTCTGGTGGTTGGTTGTTCACGAATTGCTTGCTTTGGTCTTTGCATGGGGTTCACGTACGGCAATACGGAAAGTTTTTCTAGCATGGTCCGGAATGGAATGCGGCAATGCTTCTAGGGAGAAAAAAGAAATGAACCAACGGCACATCCAACACTTCCCGTCCGAAACGTGGTGACAGGAGATCAGTTGTGGGGATGCTGAGCTTGGAGACCGTGGACGTGCTCGACAAGGCGAGGCGGAAGTTTGCAGGAGCATAGATATTGCTCGCAACCAAGACGACAATCAAACAACTACTGCCGGTTTCGGCGAAATGACGAATGGTGTTCCAATTTCGCAGTGGAGTGCTCCTCGGTGATGATGAAGATCGAAGAAGTCCAATGAATTTCTATACGAACGAGCTAGTTCGAAGCCCAAGGTGTTAATCTGCGTGGGAACTCCAGCGGCAGAGCTCATTTTCCACCCCGGACTGCTCTCGCGCCTTCGTGTTCTCAACACCCGCTAGTCTTCCCTTTCGCCTCCACATGTCCAAGACTCAGGTGGCTCCTCTCAACTGCGGTCTTGGCGCTTCAACAGGCGTCTCGCATAGGTTACTGTACAGTACCAGAGGCTACCCCACTGGAAGTCGATCGTAACGGCGGGCTAGTTTCGTTTCTAAGATGCATAAGAAGCCGCTGATGTTGGATTATGGAATTGCTATGCTCAACTGGCTTCTGATGCTTCAGGAGCCGGACTGCAAGACCTAAAGAGATGGCGATTGGGACAGGCAGCAAATTGCTCAGAACTCACAACCTCACTATTGTGGCCTGAGCTGAATGGCTTGATCCAGTCTCTCCGTCGACCCACGACTCGGACTTCCCGGTCCAGGTTGGGAAGAATGGATGGTCATGAACGGAGTGATCAAATTCGGTCAAAGACGAGTGAGCATCCATTAAAAGCTCCGGCTCGGAGCAAATACTGTAGTACAAAGAAGCGAGCAGGTGACGAGGTCCAATATGCGCCATGCCGTCCTTCAATTTCGGTATGCTCGGGCTAGAGACAGGTCAAGAGTTGAGGCTCGTCTGAAGTGTGGGGAAGAGTCCGTGGTTTCCCTGAATGCAAGGTGACAGGGGTAAGCTTCCTTCCCGCCAAGTGCGTCACTAAGTAGAGATGAATCTCGTCCCGTGGCTGTAGCAGAGAGGCTGACTTGCAACAGCGAGCCAGACCAACCATACACAACAAACTACGTACTGTCCAACCTTTCTCCAACGTGCCACAGTAATATCCTTGGCCAGGCTTGTGTTTCTATCTTCTTTCCACTGGTGGACCCGGTGCTAATCACGCTTTTACCGTCTAGAGGCGATGCAATGATCATTTTGGACCTGCCGCCCTAGATCTGCTTCGCTCCACCTTTGTTTGGGCTGGCTTGCATTGCGTGTTCAAGCCAGGAAGAGCGTCACGCCTCGACCGACCTTGGCTCGCGCTCTGAAGCATCCCCCGTCTCTCGCGACAAGATACAGAGATGGGGAGCTGGACGGGCTTCCTCCTGACCTACCTCCTCGGTGGCGTCACCTTCCTCCCCCTCCTGGTCGTCGTCGTCCTGGTCCATGCCCACCTGACCTTTCCGTACCGAGAAGACGCCGGTCTCTCCGACGACACCAGAGATGACGACCTCGTCCAACCCGGCGACGACCTCGCGCCGCTGAAGGCCGCTCAGAAGGAGGCAAAGGAGCAAGGGAAACGGCCGAGCCATTCCGAGATTGAGACTGCCGCCGGTTACTATGCCGTCTGTCGTGAATACACGCCCATGGGCATCAATGCCAAGCCGATCGAACGGTCCACCCCCATCGGCTCCACGACCGTGGCCGCCCCGAGCCAGAGCGTGTACCAGACCATGTACCGGAGCATTTTCGACAGGAAGCCACAGCCGGGGCCTCTGGACAACGGCAGGGGAATTAGCCAGCGACCCAAGAAGGCTGGCAATGTGTTTTATGTTGTGTTGAGGTAGCTAGGCCTCTCCTGTGTCGCAAGCGCGTATCATCTTTTGACTAACTCGCTTACCCAACAGACATGGCCATCTCATGCTATTCGACGACGACGAGCAACTCGAAGTACGACATGTCATATCTCTGGCACACCACGATGTCAGCATCTATTCAGGTGGCGATGTCACACCGGAGGGAGAGTTGTTCATTAAGAGAAATGCCATATGCCTTTCGCGACGGACGACGGGCGTGGAGCTGGCGCCAGACAGCCAACTTTCGAAGCCATTCTACCTTTTCTCGGAGAACTGCTCTGCCAAGGAGGATTTCTATTTTGCCTTGCTGCGGAACCAGGAGCAGGCATATGCGAACGAAGCACGAGCTCCGGCGCCTCTTGCCTTCGACGTCAAGCACATAATAAGCCTCGTCCAGAAGCTCCACTCATCCGAGGAGCATATGCAGAGTCGGTGGTTAAATGCGATGATTGGGAGAGTCTTTCTCGGGCTGTACAAGACGGCCGACATAGAGGCGTTCATTCGTGAGAAGCTCAACAAAAAGATGTCACGCGTCAAGCGCCCTGCCTTCTTGTCGCATATCGAAATACGCAATATCGACACCGGAGAATCAGCGCCCTACTTCACGAATCTGCGTCACAGGGACCTGACCGTGGAGGGTGAGTGTGTCATGGAAGCTGATGTGCGCTACACTGGCAACTTTCGCATTGAGGTCGCAGCTGTGGCAAGAATCGACCTGGGCGCCCGCCTCAAGGCTCGTGAGGTCAATCTAGTGCTCTCGGTCGCTTTGCGCAAGCTTGAGGGACACGTCCTATTCAAGATCAAGGCGCCGCCAAGCAATCGAATATGGTTCTCGTTCTCGCAGATGCCAAAGATGGAGACAACCATTGAGCCAATCGTCAGCTCCAGGCAAATCACGTACACTGTCATCCTTCGTCAAATCGAGGCTCGTATCAAGGAGGTTGTCGCCGAGACGCTTGTTCTTCCTTTCTGGGACGATACACCATTCTTCAAGACGGAGCACAAGAAGTGGAGGGGTGGTATCTTTGCAGGTGACGATGCGCTCGACCCCGCGTTAGCATCAACAACTACTGGGGCTGAATCAGGAGAGGTCGATGGGGTCGAGGCTGTGGATGCTGGGGCAACCACCACCCAGGACTTGCCACCCATGGAGAAGAGTCAGAGCATGCCGATTACCGATCCCGCTCCCTCGACCGGTCTCTTTGGTCTGAAGATCGGTGGCAGAGGAAGGCTGACGCCGCAAACGAATCCATCGTCTCCAACGGTCGATACACACGCGTTCAAAGATTCCAAACCAGATGCCTCATCTACCGCCATAGACATCAAGAAGGAAGCACCGGTGAAGCAACGCTCGGAAAGATCGGGCTCCTTCGTCATCGAACCGACGCCCGTTGTTGGGACCGAGACCGTAAACGCCGATGTGTTCAAGCCATCCTCTCCGCCAGGCGAGAGCCTAGCAGTTAGCGCCATGGCGAAGCTCTCTGCTAGGGCGAAGACGGCACCGCCAGCGCACTCGCCTTTGGCGTCTCCGACGAGGGGCCCGACTCCGGCCACTCAATCGGCGCAGTCGTCGAAAGACAGCACGGATAGGGAAGGCAGTAACGACGATGCGCCCAAGCTGCCGCGTCGTGGCACCACATCTTCTACAGGCAGCATGAAAGGTGAAGTGATTACCAAGGGCTCGCCGACCCCTTCCATCAATGGGTCCACCAAGTCCCAAGGCGTGCCAGTTGCACGTGGCCTTTTCACGAAAAAGGATACAACATCAGACTCGGCGTCGTTGGCGTCAACAGGCAGCGGCAATACGGATGCGCCGAACAAGAGAATCTCACTGGCTGCTGTCTCCTCTGCGGCAGGAGTAGCAAAGCGGTGGGGCTGGAACGCCCTGCACCGCAACGAAGCTGAGAAGAACGGGCAAGACCCAGAACCCAAGTCTCCTGAAATTGACTTGAGCAAACCCATGGGCGGTGGACGGCCACTGCCTCCCCCAGGCATGCCTCTGCCGATGCCAGAGAGGAAGAAAGCAACATCGATCCCCGTACCCAAGAGGAAGCCCTTGCCCCCTCCGAATTTAGCAGAGAGGCCGTCCACCGACTTCAAGGAACCCAAAGACTCGATGGAGGGAAAACGAAGGGCTGTACCACCTCCCCCACTTCCTAGGCGGAGGCGGCAGGCAAGCGAGGGAGGGCAAACTGAAGAGGGAGACGATATGCTTGTGGTCGCAGCACCTCTCGCGGAGTCGGAGCCGACCAGTCCGGTACAAGACGAGGAATCAGAGGGAGGTTATAGGCATCCCTTCGCGGAAGACGCTGAAGAGGATGACCCAGACCAACACTACCAAGCTGAATCCTCGGGGAACGACAGTACTGGGACTCCGCCTGCTCTGCCCTCTCGATCTGACACAGAACTCTTTCCCGCCTCGCAGCCACAAGGTGATGACGGTGAAGATGATGAGTTCTCTGCCTGGATGGATAACACAGGCGAGGACGAGCCCTCCCAAGGTTTTGTTACAAGCGACGGCTTGACGCATTAGATTGCCTCGAGACCCACCGAGTGATAGACGGTGAACAAGACAAGTAACCGTCCTATACGGCACATGGCGAACTTATATCCACCAAGGTTCGTGTTCCGAGACGCACGACAGGACATCCGCAGCAATAGGAAGCGGTAAAACAGCACAATTTACAGGTATGAATGAACGGACGGCAAGGCGTTTGGGTGGGTAGGGTTTGGCAACGTCAGGGTAATCGTCCATCATCGGGCATCTATAGGCATACGTACTCACATCAAAATCAACAATGTGGCTGCGTCCGGCTCACATAAGATCAATACATGATACTGTTCGCAAGATCGTGCCGCTTGTTCTCTCATCTGAGCTTCGCGTCAGGGCTCTAACGACATCAAGAATCCTTAGTCAGAGCTCAAGTCACACAATGCGAGAATCCTACCGTTGTCAAACTCCTCATCACCGTGGTTGCTTGCTTGTGAGGCCACGTTGTCTTGCGGCTCCACTCGCCAAGCGTGCACGGCATGAGGAAACGGTCCTTCTGCTTCCCCTCTAATGTGAGATCTTAGGTAGGCCTCTCCTCTTCCGGACGTCTTCAGGGCTCAGCAATGAAGCGTACCTGGCTACGTTGTAGGACGCCTTGGCGGATGCGGATCTGTACGACCTGGATCCTCCGCTGTGTTGCATCTTAGAAGAAGGTGTGTCCCCCGCCATTCTCGCTGGGTCTGTCTACAGCCGACATTGGGGCAAAGTTCACGACGTCCCGCGCCAAGCTGACACCTCGCCTGCTGGTGTGGTATCCTCCACTTCTGTCCGCCGCAAACATACGATGCGGGCGTCATGAATGGGGGCTCACGGGAGCGGGGCCACTGGGTGGACAGGTGTGTATGTACATCTGTCGAAGCCCTTGGCGGTTCAACCATCCGTATCCCCAGCCAGCCCCTCAGCGCGCCCCGTCGTCGGTGCGCTTCTCCCGCCGCCCTCAGCCCTCTCGTTTGACGACCAAGCCTATACTTATCCGCCCGCTTGGCGACCGGAACCTTCATCTGAAAGCCCCTCTGGGCGCCAAGCCGAGCGGGTAGCATGTCTTGAGTGCCAAAGCCTCAAAGTTGTACCTGAGCTTCCTACAATGGGCAAAAGCAAAGCCCTACGTCGTCCCGTCCTTGGCGCGGTCCCCCCTCCCCTTCCTTTCCGACAAGTATGGTTTCCTCTTGGCGGTTCAACGTCCCCGTAGCCGCCGATTGGCGCCAAGTCGCCTACCGGCCTCATCGGGGGGACACGGCTGGCGGCGGGCATGCGAGGCGCGGGAAAAGCATACACATACCGCACGCAGCTTCATCTCACACATATACTATAGTACACAACGTGCGATGATCGAGGTCATGCTCAGTCCTTGCGCTCTTGTTTTGCTGGTCTTGCTGCCGTAGCTGCTCTTGGCGGCTCTCGTCCGTCGACCTATCAGTCCCATCGACGGCGGGCCCCCGTGTTCAGACTTCAGCAGTCCCGTCTTGGCCTCATTGCTTGCTTGCGCGAGATGATGTGCGGCTCTCAGCTTGCCTCCCATTCCTTGCGCCCCTTTTCGGTAGCACTGCAACGACAGACAAGGCTGGGCAAGGCTGGGCATCTTCTGTCAAGGCACTGGCCAACAGCTAGGCCAAGTCAAGTACTACCACCCACCCCCATTTGGGCCTGGTACTACGCCAAGAGGTTTACGTGCGAGGGCTTGGGCGATTCGGAAAGCGAGAGATCGGCGCGAGGGCCAAGGCTGTGGCGGCGTTACTGCTTGCGCAAGCCTTTTACGCCTTGTCTCTCTCGGTGGCAGGGTAACGGCCAGCTGGCTTTTAAACTTTTCTGCGACGTTGAGAGTCGTGCTACTATATATGTATTTTCTGGGCGGCTACACGGGATGCGCAAGCAGGCATGTGTGGTGTACTTCTTCAACTCTTAAAAGAACGGGCCAGATGTACCCTGGACTTGGTCCTGGAAGGCTACACAAGATCAAGGAAAGATGCTGTTGACGCTTCGTTTCAAGCATACACTCGACATGCCGGTATGGGCACACTTCTGCATACTTTGGTAAGCTTTGGGTCACCTCCAAGATGAAGCCAAGATGTGTTCTTTGGAGATGACTGAAGGCCAACTTTTAGGGGGTATTTACTGAAAGGTGAGGGGGGGGGGGAGATAGAAATGTTAATGCCTTGTTTCCTTGGCGTTGCCTGCTTGTTCATGGGCTCCTTCATCCGTGTCTCAAAGCTTCCACATCTCCACATCTTGGCCGGAGTAGATTAACTGCCGTCCGTCTCCGACCACTGGATCCACAGATGCTTTGTGATGTGATTCAAGATTCAAGGCTTGCGGGACTGATTGTGTTCTCCAGAGGAAGAAAATCCTACCGGATTCATGTCAACATTGTTGTTTTGGGGTCGAACTTAGGTGCTCCATGGAGGTATATCAAGTGAGTGCTTCTTGAAAATGGGCAGTCAGTAGACCACTGCACCAATGTGGCTGCATTGGCCATGTGGCAAATGCCGCATTGTCTCGTTGACATGCATCGTGAGCCGTCTGTCAATGTTCGAAGCGAAGCACTTGTCCTTGGACTATGCGGCGCAGCGTTGTGAGATTGTAGATCAGCATTGGTAGCTTTGAACCCCGTCTCGTCTCATTCAAACTCTCACCGACTTCAAAAGATACTCCTCATCCCAAATGGACCAGAGCTCTCCAACATGGTCACACCAACCCACCCCCCATGAGGGGATCCAAACAATGCACAACAGGGCTGGGCAGGGCGAGCACCTCTTGGCTCTGCTGTGCGAGATGATAGCTAGACAGCCAAGACAGCCCGGCACCACCCCTCAGATCTGCCCAAGGCCCAGATCCAGCTCCGACGTTGAAGCAGATCTGGCCTTGGCCCTCTTTCAGCTAGGCATTCCGATTTGAGCAGGAGACATGCCATCGAGAGGCCAGAAACAAGCAGCGCCAAGCCCGAGCGAGGCCAAGAGCAGCCCTCGCCCCCGTCGCTGACCGGTCAGGTACCCAACCCGTTGTGCAACCAGGAGCCGATGGGGACCCTCGACAATCTGCACAACCGGACGAACGCCGGTCTTGGGGGCAAGTCAAGTCAGGCGGGAGTCTGCAGATCTGTCCCATGGCAGCTGCCCCCAGGGGAGTCCGACGGGAGGGCCTCTCGTCGAGCTGTTTCGAGGCCAGACACACCACAAGTCCACGGATCTGTTTCTCTTGGTCTCATTTCTTCCTTGGTGCAGACAAGGGTGAGACAGGGCTGTTGTTGAGGAACCTCCAACGCCACGGCACATTGATGCTCAACCTTTCTGGCTACCGGCTCTTGTGACCCCACCGTGCCGGCATGCCCAGACGACGACGACGACGGCCGACCACTGAGGTTGGTCCGCGGGTTTCGAGTCGACATCATGATCAACTAGAATCCGCTGTCTCCGTGCCCTTGAGCTCCCCCCGTATGCCCATGGAGTTATCAAACCTAGGCACACACATATGGCCCCCGGGCAAGAAAGCAACGCTAGGTAATGCTCGACAGTTGCAATCGTGGGCTTCACAGCATGGGCGCGCCACGTCTTGTGCTTGTGGCCATGCCAGCTCTCCTGCCGTGCCCATCACTCGATTGCAGTACGTATATGCATGCACGCAAGCCCATGCGTACAGTCTGTCTGTCTGGCTGCCCATCCAATTTCGAGAGAGCGAGAGAGAGAGGCTCTCGCGGAAGCCCCTCGCAGATGCAGCATCGATAGCGGGGAAAGAGAAAACAGAAATCGGAAAGAAGAATTGTAATGAAAAGAGAGAAAGACCTCAGTGAAATCTCCAACGGGGGGTATCGCGGCATCGGCGTCCAGCCTTGCATGCAGGCTTGGCTCGGGTGTACACCATCATGTCTCGGCCTGAGATGCGACATGCCTCCTCGCCGTACATACTCTTTTCGTCATGCCTTGTTTGTGTGTGCCTTCCTGAAGTCGTACGTAAAGTGGACTGTGGAGGGCAAGGGGGTCGAGGAAAGCAGAGTGGGAGAAGGAGAGAGAGAGAGAGAGAGAGAAGACCTGCTGTCTCAAGCCGGAGTTTCCCTGTCAAAGTACCAGCCCGGATGCCTTTTACTTGATCCATGCAGCTTGGGCCCGCCCGGGCAAGCGCGGCCATGTTCTTGGCATGTCAATCAAATCAACGTCAAGGGTCCCCGTCCTGGCGTCGGTCGATCAGGTCCCCTTCGCAACCCCCGGACGTTGCTCTCTCCAGGGCTCTCCAAAGTTCTAGACCTGCTTGGCGGGTGTTGGAGGGTGTGCCTGAAAATGAAACCTCCCTCTGAAGTTCGAACACATCCAACCTCCCCCCCCCACACCCCCAACACGCGATTCCGTCATGGCCGCTTCGAACTGTTGTACGAAGCTGTCAAGCCCATCTTCTGGCGGCGGCCCGCTGTCAAAGCTCTGGCGAGAGACCTCGACAGGGAATCAGGATGAGATGTGTCAGATGTGAGAACAAGTGTAAATACCAGTTCCAGACTGGAGAAAATGTGCTAGTTGGAAGGGCAAGGAGAAGCTCTACAGTACAATAATAATAAAGAAGAAGGGAAAGAAAAATGGCTCGTGCCTGCTGTCGCTCGCACACTGGTCACACGACTCGATCCGATGCGCCGGGCCGGTTCCACCTATAGGTAGTAGGGCCACCACATTGCACATGCTTCGTCTCTCGAGACCCTTCCCAGGTTCCGGTCCCACGAAGCTGTCTACGGGAGAAGCGAGAGACGTTTGTAAAGGCACATGACATACAACTAGTTTCTTCTTGAGTTCCGCGAGTGAGTTGCGCAGTGAGCAACGGACAAGTTAGGTACTCCATGGAAGGGAAAAAAAGAAAGAAGAAAAAAAGGTGGGAGGGGTGGGGGAAAGGGACACCAAATTCGTTTCTTGAAGAACCCGAACGAAGACATGCCAGGATGCTACCGCCATTCCATCCCTCCGACCGAGAGCGCTGTGGGACGAGATGACCGCGGAACCTTATTTCTCAGCCTTCCTGACAACGGGGGCCTCCAAACACCGCAGCAACAGCGAGGCTACTGGCGAGCAACAGGACAAATCTCGGAAAGTCTCTGTGCGACAACGTGTGATGAAATAGAGAACAGAACAACACACGGTGGGCGAGTTGTCAGCTTTTGCCACCCTTGGGTGGCCGCCGATGGTCCCGACGGGATTTGTAATCCTCTTTTAACTTTGCAGTCCCATGTCATAGAAACACAAGGCATAAACGCAATGATAGGCGACGTCGCCACGAGGCAGAGATTGAGAAACATCACGCTCACAAGCAAGGTCCAATGTTTGCGGAGCCACGACATCGTGCAGAGAAAGCATCAGCAGTGCTCTCAATTAGATGGAACTGACTAGTCTTAGTGAGACGACCAACAATGCCTTCGATAGCATATGCCAGTCCCAACTTATGTACGGCTTCCCCTGGCTCCTGTCCTTGGCCAGTTCGTCTCTGCTCCTCGGGCCTCTTCCGGAGTGTCCACCTTGTCTGTCTCCTGCTTTCCAGGAATGCAGCCAGCCACTTCCATTACTCTGCCCCTTCCCGTGTATTAGAAAGAAGTAAAGTGCTGAAGAGTGGTATCGTGCGAAGCAGAAGAAGAAAAAAAGGACCTGCAGACATTGACCAGGTCATCGTCGTTACTCTGACAGTAAAAGGGCCCTCCACCAGGCCCGCCGACCTTCCCTTGGAGTCATTGCTGCCCACCCAATGTTCATGACCAGACCGGTCGTGATATTCCAAATATGGAACCCGAACCTGTACCAAACCCCTGGGAGAACCCCGACCCCAACATAATGAATAAAAGGGGACCCATAACGCCCGCCGAACGACTGTAGATGTGTTGCGCCGCAGTCTAGACCGCCCCGTAAAAGATCCATGAGACACTCATAGCCCGACCGCTGTCAAGAGACAATGAAGCAGTGATAATTGCAAGTGATATATACTCTTGGTTGTCAAGATGTGCCAGGGGCTGATTTCGTCAATAGCCAGCCTGGCCAGGCATCTTGCCGAGGGAATGCGTGTTGTTGATCTGAGGAGGAAGGTGGTTGTGGCAGAAGATCTTCTTGTGCCCTTTGGAGTTGAGGGAGGTGTTCTTGGTCGCATCAATGACCAGTGCAGGGTCGTCGTAGCTCTCGAGTTGACAGCAGTCGATGTTCTTGACCCATCGGTGGTTGAGGATCTGGCTGATGGAAGCACGCTTGTCGGGGTTGGGATTTAACATCATCAACAGGACCCGCCGCAGCGCAGGGGGGTTGATGAAAGTGTCGAAGACCATGTACGCCGGGTAGTCGGATTCTGTTATCGTCGCCTCTGCGTCTGGGTGTTTGGTGTACCACTTGTCAAAGGCCTTCACCAGGGCGCCGTACTGGTCAGAACCTGGGGTGTCCAACTTGGCCCTCTCCCAGAGTGGAGCACCGCAGATGAGATTGAGCAGGACAATGCCTGCGCTCCAAACATCGAGCCCACGTGGATCGTATTTCCTGTCCTTGGCCATCACCTCGGGGGCAATGTAGGGCTCGCTTCCACATATGCCTGGGTTACACAGACGGACATCGCCCATCTGCCTGCCGCACTCACCACCCGATTCCCTAGCGCCTGGGTGGATGCCGGAGAAGACTTCGGAGACGCCAAAATCGGTGATCTTCAGTTTGCTGTCCTTGGTGAGGAGCAGATTTTCCAGCTTGATGTCGCGGTGCGCAATACCGTTCGAGTGGAGGTAGTTCAAGCCCTGTATCAGCTGCTTGAAAAGGCACAGACGATCCGGCATCCTCTCTGCTTTCATGAGATACTTCTTCTTCAGCAGAGTCCAGAGATCACCTTCTGAACAGAACTCCATGACGTGGCACCATCGACCATTGTCGAGGCATAGACGGTCCGTCTCGATGATGTTTGGGTGGTGCAGGCTCTTTGCGATGCTGTATTCTGACTTGACTTTCTTCTCGTAGTCCACCTTTGTCTCGTCCTTGTTCTTGCCACGGAACTCCTTGACAGCATAGAACTCATTCGGGAAGCCCTTTCTGCACATGGTCCGCACCCGAGCTGTTGCTCCTTTGCCGAGCTGGTCGCGATGCCGACCAAAGAGCTTGTGGGGATATTCAAACTCGCTCTGCAAGTTGCCAACATCGATTACAATGTCATCTGGCAGACTCAAGCTCAGCCGACGGGCCTTGACGCCAACACCGGCTTCTGCCACGGCATAGAAGACCTGCCTGGCCTGCATAGGCTGTGTTGGTCCGTGGTGGCCCTGTTTCAGATCTGGCCGCTTGCCGTCAAAACTGGAGGCGCGTTGCCGCCCGTTGACCTTGCTGGAACGGCCATTGCCAAGAGCGAAATTTACTCGACTGCGCAGGGAGAGGCCGGTGGAAGCCCTGCTTTTCTTAGACAGCGGCTCCTTGGGCTCATTTACGGACAAGAAGTTCTTGTTCTGGGTGATCGGCGAGGAGGGCGAAGGCGGCGAGGTGGACAAGGGGGTGGTTCCGGAGGAGCGAGCCATGGACCACCTGCGGTTCGGATCGCCACCGTCACCTTGCGCGACGACCATGACGTTTTGTTGACTATCGGAGGGTGTGGTTTTGCGGCTGGAGAACATGTTTGACATTGTGCGCTTAAAACCCAAAGATGAGGAGCCGCGAGTACTACGTCGGCGGTCCTGATTAGGAGTGAGTTCCGCCTCGTCGGTAGAAGTCCGTGCAGTGTTAGGTGGCGAGGTCGCAGTGGGCGAGCTGCAGTCTCTAGAAAAGGAAGGAGGTTTGAGTGTGTCTTGAGTTCCGGTGGATGGAAATTGGTAGGTGCTGTTGACGAAGGGCCCCTGACGCAGGTCGAGGTTGGCCTTCGGGGTGTCGGATGGTAGGGAGGGGAACGGAACCAGATTGTTGCCGTCTTGGTCGCGGTTCCGGATGGCCGGGAACTCTGTGGACTGTCTGCCGCTCACAGGCGTGACGGGCTCGTTGTGAGAGACAGCCTCTGAATCCTCATCGTCTTCCTCAGGAATAGGGTCGGCGAGCTCGGTGGGATGTTGGAGCGGAGACGAGGACGAGAAAGAAGAGTCGTCGCGGTGTGTGGGGTCTAGAAAAGAGATACGAGTTGAGTAATCATGATTGCTTTGTTTTTTGTTTTTGTTTTTGCATTTTGGGGGTTTTTATTTATAGGGAAGTCGTAATGAAAGGAAGTGCAAACTGAGGTGGTGGGAGTGGGAGCGGGACCGGGTTGGATATACCTTGATTTGAAAGCGGGCCCGCTGAGGCGAGTTTGGTGCATGAGACTTGTTGTTGGTGGTGATGTGAGACTGCAGCCGACAAGGCAGGTGCTGCAGCTGGTAGAGGTCGAGGGCCAGATCCAGATCCAGATCCAGATCCGACGGCAGGAAGAGGAGCAGCCACTGATGCTGACAAGCCCGCAGTGGCAGCCATGGTCTGTCTGGTGCAGATGGGGACGCCCGGAACCAGGCAAGGATGGAATGGAACAAAGTGGGATGGGAGAAATGTCGGGTCGGGTCCAGGCTGATTGTCCCAAGGCCTGGGTCCTGGGTCCTGGGTCTTGGGTCTCGGGGCTCGGGGGGCAGCCAAGGGCCGGCAGGATGGATGCTGAGTAGATAAGTAGGTAGGCAGGTAGGTAGGTTGGTAGGTTGGCGTCCGTCTTGGAAAATTTTGAAGTCAAGAGTGCTGCCACTTCGACTTCCCCAAGGCCAGTAAAAGAAAAAATAAAAGAAAGGGCCGTGTCCCTTCTTGAATCTGTCCCGCAAGGCGCCTTTCTGGGGACCCCTCCTTCGTGCTTGTGCCTTAGTGGGTTTCTTGACCTGGTAGCACTACTCAAGTCTGAAAGCACTAGGACTAGTAGTCCACGGAGGATCGAACAAGAAGGGCGGCTAAAGGTGAGGAGATCGGGCCTTTGAGCCAGAAGGGGCCTTGGATCCTTGGATTGGGGGGGGGGGGAAGAGGGAGAGAGGGCCTTGATATGTTGTGTCGGAGATACCGAGGTCGGTGTATGTCCAACTAGGTTCCCTTCACTTGGAGCTGCTGGTCTCAGAGCTCGATCAATCCTAGGGCTGGCATCCAATGGACCTGGCTTGAGGGAACGACGAGGTGGAAGTGGATTTCGACTTGACTTGGCCAGTTGATAGGCCGATGCGAAATGCTGTGTGAAGTGGGCGACGGGAGTACTAAAGTACGTAGTCTCGATGTCGCGGCTGCCGCTACACCCAAAACTCACCGGGGGTACATGCAGCTAAAAAACACCACCCTCCACTTTGTGCGACGTGGGATGTAGCTTGGTAGCTTCTCGCTTGTGACTGGAGGGGCTCGAGGGCTCAGCTTCGGTCTGGTCTTGGTCTTGTCTGGCCTGGCCGAGGGTCGATGACTGCTCTGCTGCGGTACCTCTCTCGCTTTGCATCAAAAGGTCTATCGGCGCGTTTAAATGGATTCTTCTCGTTGGGAGGGCCGACGCCTTTTTGCCGGTGTCGAACAAGATAAGCGAGGAGCGGTTTTGTGTTGCTTCGAGACAAGTCCTGGCAATGGCGATGGCGGCGGTGGTGGTGGAGGTGGTATTGAGGGTTTCGAGAGTCTGGAGCGTTGTATGAGACGAAGACAAAAAAAGAGATGGCTTTCTCTTTTGGTTCCTGTCGAGGTGACACGCCGAGAAATTGTTGCTTGGCTGCCAAGGCTATGGATTGCGACGCAGCGAGATTTGTGTATCGGTGCGCATGCAGCAATTCCAGTCGAGAGGTCCGTGTCTGACACGCAGGTACCCTGAGCCGGCAAGTCAAGGCGGCCAAAGGCGAATTTGGGGGTGGGGTGTGGGTTTTGGTGAATGTGTGAATGTGTGAATGTGCAGTGCGTTTTGTGTGGGCGGCCGTGATGTCGCAACTGATGAAACGGAGAGCGCTGCCAAGAAGGATCGTAGGCCAGGTGATATAAAGACAATGTAATAATTACAGTGGTCGTCCCTTAGCAAGATAGAGAGCAGCAGAAGGGCTTTGTCTCGTGAGAAACAAGCAATATTGGAAGTTGCAGAGTAGAGAAAAAGAGACTGCCAATTGTCTGTCGATCTTTTGTGTGCTGTTCACTTCTTCAGGCTGGGTCAGATCGAGGGCTGAGATCGAAAGTGAGCCGTCTCTTGCTCTGGGGACCGGTACAGGTTGCGCTCGGTTCAAGGAAGGACAAGATGCAGGAGGCAAATCCACATGAATGCAAATCAAGTCCCAGACTGCTAAATGCATGTTCAAGGTTTTGGCTGTTGCTGCAGGATAAGGGCCATCGTGTCTGCGCGTCAAAGCTGGGGTCTTATTGGGAGTGGGACGTGCCATTTCGACCAGCACTGCAGCCGGCTCCATCGATAGTGACGCTCTTGCCCTGTCAGCCTGTACCGGTAGGC
Organism: Dendrostoma leiphaemia; assembly: GCA_026120015.1. Classification (NCBI taxonomy): domain Eukaryota; kingdom Fungi; phylum Ascomycota; class Sordariomycetes; order Diaporthales; family Erythrogloeaceae; genus Dendrostoma; species Dendrostoma leiphaemia. The sequence continues at coordinate 81,182 of JALRMF010000031.1, read as the reverse complement.
ACCACTGGTGGATTGATTGTTCAACTGCTGCTTGTCACTGCTGCAGCCTCCTCCACCGGCCGACCTCCACTGGCCCGGCCAGCTAGCTGATCGTCACTTGCGCCACGGCTGCTCTGGGGAATTTGTGGGCAGGCCGGTGAACCCTGCCTGCGTGGCCCGGAAAGCTGCGAGTCGACAACAAAGTACCACGCCCGCCAAAACGGCTGGCAACGGTACATCTGAGGGCTCACGAGACCCCTCGAAGACCTTGCCAAATCCACCCCCATGGCGAAATAGGGCGAGATGATGGAGACAAGACAAGTCACGTTTTCTCTCTGGCATTCACCTGAATTGTGCAATCACCTGAAATCAAGATTTGGCAGATCTGGAATTTGACATTTGCTTGGAGCTGAAGATTTGACATGCTCAAGTCGTTGTCTCTGGAACGCGCACCGCTCCATCCCGCGCTCCCCGCGCCCAGGTGGTAGAGAGAACCTTGGAAGCCACTTACTCACTACATCATTGTAGATTCAACATCCCCAGATCGATCGCATGCGGCCTGTCGGCGGCGCCATGGGGCTGATGTCAGGACCACTTCTCGCTGTCAGCAACTGTGCCAGGGGCTGTGAAGGAGGCTGTCCAGCATTCTGACTGAGGCGCATACTGTGACTGTAACCCGTACGCACGTGTGGTTTGAAGGCGCCTATTTTTGCAGCCCTGTCAAAATGTCGTCTTCCCTGCCTCTCTCTCTCTCTCTCTCTCTTAACCTCTCTCCACACTCGGCAGCACGGCCACGAATCGCACTCAAGTGACAGGTTGGAAGCAGTGCTCGCTGGCCCCGATCGTCAATGGGCCAAAGTAACAGAGTATCTTCTAATTTGATCGCCCGGGGAAATCCTGTCCTTTTCTGTGTTTGTTCAGCCTCGTCACATGAGGCCTCTTCCCCTATCATCTACCGCCGCTTTTATGGATTCTGGATTCGGACAGCAGTACTGTACAGGGTACATGAGCGATTTTCGTACCGGTCCGAAGGTTGTAAGCGAGCGCTCCCTTTTTCCTTTTTGCACCGGGGCCCCCCCGGTTGCAGGTACAAGAATCCACCCGCCCGGTAACAGCCCATCCCGTCCCCACGTTATTCCCGAACATAACTGCGCTGTGCGCCCGGCGCGCCGTCCTCGGCGCTCTTCTTCCCTCCTTGCACCCCGGCGCCGACTCATTGGATGGGCACGGCTAAGTCGGGAACTACCATGTATGCGCTGTTGTTCTACAAATGGAAGCCAGAAGGGTCCATTGTCTGCCAGTTTTGCTGCTTCGATGGGCGCACGCGGCATGGCAGCAAATCATCCATGCATGACCGACTTGCATTTTCTTCTTTTTCTCTGGCGACGCCCGTCCCGGCAAAGTACATTTCGCATTTCCTGTCGTGGGTTCAAGGGCACGGGGATTGTTGAGGAGTTGGACCACCTTGGAATGAACAAGACGGGCTAGGACTTCGGGCAGTGAGGAAACGGTTGGGTGGCATGGACTTCCTTAGTGAGATGGTCAAATTGATCATCAGAAATCTTAGTGGCGCGCATGACAGACGGCCATTGTTGTTGAAGAGCTCCGACGCCGCTGACCCCGTAATGCTGACAGTACCTACGGGAGGTATTCTGTGAGCTTCATTTGCTGAATATTGTCATCGTCGCGGCCAAGTCCCGTATCCACAGGCGTGTTACCAGGCGCAATCCACGAATCGTCGCGCCAGAGTGCTGCTCGTGACTTATCTATTGATGCCGCCGTCTGCCTCTGTGAATTTTTATCTCTGACGATCTCGAGCACTCTGGCCTTTACATAGGAACGCCCTGGTGTGGCGCCGAAGAAGATGCGCGCCCGGTCCCGAGCAGTCCGGCTCAGGCGGGTCGCAACTCCAAACGCCCAGAGATTATTCTGATAATGCTTGATAATGCAGTTCTGCGAGATATTCCTGGCAGGTTCGGGGGCCTCGCCCCAGACGTTCCCAAAAGCGTGGTCGAAATCGCGAGACCCCGATCCTTGCCGTGCCCAGTGCCTTTGCCCTGCTGTGCCCTTGTCCTGCCACGGCCCTGTCACCTGTCGGGTGGTAGCAAGTCAAGTCCCCTGCGGTACCTCTCTCAGTGCTATTTTCACCTGTCGCCAAGTCCGGTACTGCCTACCGGGATCTTCAGTTGAACCCTTGTCGAGGCAGGACCCCTGGTGGGTGTTTTTTCCTGTGTCAGGGGTTAACCCAGATGCGGGTAGAGTGTCGTCATTTTGCCAATGCGGGTTGTTGCTGCAAGCCCGCTCTTTTTCCCATTGACGATCCGGAGACGAGAGATTGGGACTGTGGAGTTCGTGGTCTCCAGCCCTCGCAAGACTCCAGAATTCCGAATTCCCAGGTGGCCATCGAATCTGGGGCCGGTCGAGCCAGTCGCGCCGCGTAGATTTGTCCCCATTACCAACTGCGCGTACGTACTATCAATTGTCGCTGAAAGTGGCGGCGGGCCTCCAAGGCACGCCTGACAATGCAAAGCGGATGGACTGTTTGCGCCCCCCCCCCTTCCTTTCTCGCGCACCTCTGCATCATTACATCATTGCACTTCCTCGGCACCTGTCCGGCAAAAACTCAAAGGTACTGCATAGTACCACTTTGATTGCTCACCTCTCTTGAGGAGGAGCTCTTTCGCCCGGACCACGGACACGGGCCGTAACTTGGTCGTTGCTTTTGTTTCCCAATGGCCAGCTGCAGGCACACAAGAGACCTGTCTGTCGACGAAACATAGCCAGAAGGCTGTTTGTCGGTGGGAAAACAAGGTTTGGTGGGATGGGACGCTGGGTTCTGGCCCTTGTCAGCCTTGTGTGCTAGACTGCTCACATGGACCGCCGAGGCTGCGCGTGATTTTGACTTCACACCGCCCGCGCGGGCCCCCGCCCGCAGGGCTGTCGTCGGCGAAAGTTGCGGCGTGGACGACAGAGGACTCAACTTGGCTCTCTCCTCTCAGCGATCGATCGCCCTTGACAGCGAACATCAAGAAGCATCATCCAGGATGTTGCCCGATGCCCCGGCGGCTCCTCGATCTTTTTCCCGACTACCCGCGATTCGCGCGTCGGGCCCGACGAGTTGTGCGCGCCCAGCGTTCGTACTAAGGCATGCCCAGCCTTGCTAACAGTCCTTCTCGAAGACTTCCACTGAGCAGATCGCCCCCAAGTCATGCAGGCGCAACGTCTTGGGAGGGGGGGGGGCGCTGCCAGGGACCGGATGCGTGTCTACCAAGACTGGTCCACAAAACCTGCCAGGTCGATCGTGCTACCCTTTTGCAGCCTTGGCCTTGGGGAAAGTCTTGGTGTTCGACATTAAGTCTCTCTCTCGATGACGAATGGCGGCATGGCAGCATCGGGAAGGGGTTCACACCAAGTCAGCCGACGGGTCTTTCTACCAACTGCGAATAGGTGGGAAACACTGCATCGTCACAGGGCCGATTCGAGATGGTGGTGGTGCCTTCGTTCCCGATCTCATCAACAAACTTTCTTGCGGGCGACGGAATGTCGTCCACCCACAAATTCATCTTGACTCGAGAATGTCCTGGGTCACTTTTATCCTACGGGAGTCTAGTCGTACGCAAGGTTCATCCCACGGAATCGGATCTCATCGCATGGACGAAGGAGCCTCACAAGCCACCAGAACGCACCAATTAGAACCGTCCTCACTGAAACCAGCATACCTGTACGGCACCGTCTAAAAAGGGCAAGCCGCGTCCTCGACAACTCTCGTACCCGGACTGGGGTGACCGAGTCTCAGGATCCTTCTTCCCCATGATGGGCTTCCTCTTCCCCGGACGAACATGACTGGCTCGCTTTCCGAGGCTGTCTGCATGCGGCCAGAAACGACACCACCCCACCAGCTTCTAGTCTCACCCACACTCCTTCCCTCCTGCGTCTGGGACATGGCTGGGTGATATCCCCCGAGAGAGCTGTCCTCGTGACGCCCTCCTTCCCCCTTGGTTTTATTTGCTCTATCAATGACTGGGTGTCTGAAAGATGAGAGTCGTCCTCCTGACATGTCACCTCACCTGCTGAGCTCTTTCCGACATACGAAGTATAATTGTTGTATAGCACACCTGGCGGCCAGATCTGGGAAACCCCTCAGGAACCCGATCGACCGCCAACGCGGAATGGCAGAAAGCTTGTTTTCTCACCGGTCCTGGCATCTCTGCTTCACAAGGCTGAGACCGGATTGACCAGTAATAGAGCAGCAATTGTCGATTCCCTCTTTTCGGAATACGCATATGCTTTCCACTCGGCAGCAAAAGGACGACGTATCTAATAGCTGCATCCCCGAGTCGCCACGAGTTCCTCCGTTGAATTCACCGCTCCTCCGGACCGCATAGTAACCGGACGCTCGAGATGGGCGCCCAAATTATCGGCCCTTACTTCCCCAAGGCCAATGACCAACGGGCGGCTCGCTACATACCTACTGCATAGACTGTGAGTGCGTCCGTCCGTCTCCATACTACTTACTTAGTACTGCTGCCATACTATCACACTGCATGGCGTCGTGGGAGTTTCACAGTCTGCAGCTCACCCTGCCGCGCATGCGTTGCCTCCATCCCAGCCCCCGCTTAGAACATACGGGACCACAACCATGGGAAACGCAGAGGTTGCGGATGCAGTTCTCGCCGCCATCATGTCCCACGGGCCACCCTCGAATCCTGTCATACCTACCTACTGACCCTCCGCGCCCCTCGCGGCGCCGAATCCGTTCGCCGCTCACGCGGACCGAGACCCCAACGAGCGGTGAGATGTGGGGATCTCTCTCTCTCTCTCTCACTCACTTCTTCTATTCTCGTTTCGTGTCTTTGTCAAATCTCAGAGTGCAGCAGATCAGCGGCCCAATTCCCCGGCCCCAGAATCTGCCCCCCTCGCTAAAGCACTTAGCGATCCCCATCGTCCTATCGTCTTCTGCAACGGAAAATAAAGAATCCCCTTTCTTTTACCCCTCGTCTTGCAGCGCATGCTACCGCATCGATATGCAAGACGAGCTTCCCGAAATAGAATCACGGGAAGATCGCGGAGCCCGTGGGGGACGGGCGGAGGCGCTGGCAAAGCACAGAGACCAGAGCGGTCGGGGTGTGTGGTTCCTATCCCTCGTGATCTCTTACCCCTTTCATCATCGCAATTATGTTGCCGGCGAGGCTGCCCGGGGAGAATCCGGCGCCTTTGCTGACATACACCGGTCGCAATCGTTCGGGTTGCACCGCAGGGCCCCGGTCAGAAAGGGGGAGGGGGAGGAAAGGAACGCTGTCATCCGCATGTCCATCAGGCGAGATTGTGGCTGGCTGGAGATGGGCTTTCGCCCACAACGGTCAGAAAAATCCCGCAGAGAAACAGAAAAAGGGCGACGGGGATGTCATTTCTAGTTTGCTCAATTCTGTGCTGCACGAAGCACGGTATCGCTGCAGCCTCGCCGCCACTCCAGACGATGACCTGGAACGGTCTCATAGGTGGTGAATATTCACCGAGGGTGCTATGAAGAGTACCGACGTTTTGGTAACGGGCATTAAATCTGATCGTCCCATGATCGAACCCCCCCCCCCCCCACTGCTTTTGTCATTTATGCGGACTTCCGATTCTGGCTTTCGACGAGAAACAAAGCCTTGTATGATCCATCAGAAAAAAACTTGTATGTGATGTATCAGAAACCACATGTTCGCTGCTGTCTCATCGTGTGTTGTAATCGGGCAGACAGGTTTAGCAAGCGCTAGGTACTATCGAAGCTTCTGTTGCTAAAAGGCAACCCCGCTAGGCCCCGACATAAGGTTCGACGCTTCTGCAGCCGTCGCCCAAGACGTCAGGACTCGAGCACACCGGCGTCTCTGGTGGTTTCGGCTGATCATCATCAGCGGACAATGTTGTGTGGGAAAGCCCTCACCGCCGGCCCAGGTCGTTTCCCCCCAGCGGCGTTTTCTGTTTGTTGTTTGTCCTCTTTCGGACGACAGGAATGTGTTCACATGCGCGTCCCTGCCCCCCCCCCCCCATCCTCCCCCCCTCCACGAGCCGGGCGCCTTACGGGGCTGGGATCGTGGGCGAGAGGAGGGAAGTCGGAAGATCAAGTCGTGCACATGTGTCAAAGGCATCGTCAAGCACATCAACCGTGTACTTCTGAACGAACGAAAAAAAGAGCGGCCGAGCTGTTTTGTGTTTTGTAGGATGTCTGTCTGGCGGCAGCAACAGCAGCAACGACAACAGGGGTCAAGTGACGGTCCGTGGGGGATCTTCGATCTTCCCATCGTCGACTCCCCACCGCCTTCTCACGAGCTCATGCGCGTGGGTTGCAACGGCGCCAGGTTAGGGAAGTTAACCATAATAATGGTCGTGGGCGGCACATGGCCTCTGGTGGTGCCCTGCCTGCGGGGGGGGGGGGGGAAGCCAAGCGCAGACAAGCTCACGGTTCGTCTTCTTCGGGCGTTTTGGCAGGCCTGGGCAGGGCGGCCACTGTCACATCACATGGCCCCGGGTCTGGACAACTCGGCCGGCCCCGTGTCGTCAGGCGGTGCCAGGCGACTTTTTTCTGTTGGTTCACCCACATGAATCGCCCAGCTACTGCAAAATCGCCCGCCTGACAATTGAACGCCGAGGAGAGAGTGACTCTGATAATGCGTCTCCGGCGATGTTATCAATACAAAATTCGCCATTGGAGGTTTTGGGGGGAAGAAGAGAGCCCTCTCCGCGGTGTGTGTTCTGTTATGTGTGCCAAAAGAACCGATGTTGATATATGTCCTGCCTTTCGTTGCCAACGGCCGCTGCCCGAGTGGGATTGGAATGAATGCCAGTCACACAAAAAGAGAAGACCGTCACCTAGGATCTCCTCGGACGCTCAAGATGCCGTCTGCAGCTAGACAAAACTCGAGACGCGCCAGAGCAGGGCCATGTTGCAGGGCAGGGTTGCAGCGCGTGGGCGATGTCGCCGGTGTCGTTAATGCGTATCTTCACCGGGCTGCAATCCGGTCCTGTTGTGCATGGTACTGAATGGAGGCCCGTTGGGGCCAGGTCCGTTTGAGAACGTGGGCTCAGGCAGACTTGTCACTTGCCCGTCGGCAGATCTAGGGGGATAACCTATGTAGGCACGTGGATTGTGTTGACGTGTGCCCAGATGAACTGCTGCACTGGATCAGCCCTCATGCAGCTATGTCAGTGAGCCTCACCACCATCAAGATCAACAACAGCTCTACATCCATCACACAACCTCAGCTCAGTGTCGTCCGGCAGCATGCTATTGTATGTGCTGTGGCTGCTTAACGGAAACCTATTGACAAGAGACACGGTGCTGGAGACTTTGAGATTTCATCTCATATACAACACTTGTATTCATAATACCTGCGATACTATAAGGTGCGTTTCTGCTCTGGTACTAACCAGGTATCACCACGAGGAGGCGCAGAAGCCGACTGCGATACCCATAAGAATACTTCAAAAGCAAACGCTGAACGAAAAAAGCAACGCTATGGTGATACGTATGATTCCACAGAGTCCGCCCTGCCGGAGGCTGTGGTACATAAATCACCGGTCGGAGCCAAACCACCAGCGAAAGATGCAACAGGGTCAATGACTGGGCTAAGGCCGCCTTGAAGAGAGGAAAAGGAAGGAAAGAAGGAACGGGGAATCTCGTGGGCACCAGAGGATATTTATGCTGAACGGCGTGCGACGCTATGCCCGGCAGGGCTAATGCGTCAGAAGCTCTCACGAGCTCGAGCACACAAGCGTGGCGTTAGGTCTGGCGAGGATCGTCTGTGCTCGATCTATCAGAAGCTTGCCATCACTCTTCAGGACATCATCGCCTGGAAGGGCTACCGGCTAGTTGATCGCTGGGGCTGTAATACCAGGGCCTGTGATGCCAGGGCCTGTGATGCCGGGCCGTCTCCGGCCTCCGGAGGAGGTACGGAAGATGATCGGGAGAGGCCCCGGTCTGGTTTGACAATGTTGCTGGAGTCTCTGCACAACGCCGGGTGTCACTTCTCGTCAGCGGTAGGATTTGTAGTGCCGACGACGCACAACTCGGAGTCATGTCACAAGACAGACACTTCTTGGCTCGGGCACAAAGGTCCCAGGCAAGTTTGCAAGTTGGGTATCGTCTCGACCCGGCAAGATCTCCATCAAGACAGGCTGAACTAGGTCAGGTCCTGCTCTTGGCGTGGGAAAGAGCATCAGACGGCGGCCAGATGACGAGCTGGCCCATGAGGCTGGGCGAGCGAGATATCGGACCGCGTGGCTGGTGGGCAAGGTCTGGAGTGAGCGAGTCAGCAAGCGTGCCTTTGTACCGGTACATCGCAATTCAGGATGGGAAATTTGATTTTGAGGCGAGTTTTGAATCTTTCGATGTCGAGTAAGGTGTGCAACATTTGGCATCATGGATGAATATTCTGCCACCGAGCAGACCTCACCCCAACCATCATTCCACCCAGCCTTGTGCGCGAGAGAAAGCCTTCGAGTGGAGTACGGAGATACTGAATGCATGTTCAGTTTTCACGAACCGCAATAACTTGGGACGTTTAGATCTGATGTCTTTGAGGTCATGACACCAGGATCTTGCATAGGGCTGACTTGACTCCGGTCATCCGAAGTCAGCTTTCATTCTTCACCGTTCTTTGGTCATCGGCTTTTGCGGTGTACGATGAGCTTCACCATTGAAGGTCACACGTCAACACGCGTGTTGGGATCCCCTGGAGCGAGCAAGGCTGACGACGTGGTCAGAGAGCCGTTCAATACCAGCGACAAAAGCACGATTCTGCGTGGGGCCCCAAGCGTACTATGGACTTACCTCCCGTCGACAAGTGAGCGCATCCCGAGCCGTGGCAAGGTTATCGACACGCTGGCAATATCGGTTCAGCGAAATAAAGGGCTGTTCTTTGGCCGTCGCATTCCCAGGCAGGAACATTGCTGCTTCTGGGTGCCGATGGACGTGGCCGAGCCGGAATGTGACCGGCCCAAGCGAGTCAACGGATTTGTACTGTACCAAGTGGACAAAAGGCCCGAATTCACCGCATCGGTAGCGCCTCGAGCGGATCCAGGCCAATGACGCCAAGAAGCAGCCGGAATTCTTTTGCGCCTCAGGATGCACACGAGACTCCGTACCGGTGACGGAGGAGCAGCAAGGTTGGGGGCTCGAAGTTGGGCCTTATCACCCCACGCTGCGGTCTGGGACAGCGGAAGTCAACGGCGCCGTGCGGCCCATCGACGACATCGTCCAAGAGAGGAATTTGGAAGCGCTGCACAGCAGTCAGGAGACGAACAAGGACCAGAATTAGGACTTCTGGTGTGGACACAATGATGGCGTGCATTCAACGCCTGCAAATCATCGCGATAATGTGGCTTGCCGCGTTTTCTGAAGATGCGCCGGCTAACTTTTCCGGCACTTCAATGTCTGCGAGCATGGAAAATGCCTTGAGAGGCACACTAGGCGCTGAAGAGGGAAGCTTTGGCCTCAACCCTCTTACTTCGGACGTCTGGACGGCCACCAGAACAAGACGTCCAGCAACTGGAGTAGGCGAAACCAAACATGACTGCAGGCTTGACATCTTCGTCTTTTGGTGCAAAGTATTCCGAAGCAACGGCACGAGCAAGCGTTTCTGTGTGCAGTTGCGGAAGACGACGTCGCCATGAGTCCCGGCGCTTTGCGGTCTCTTGAGCACTCGCAGCGGATATTGTAGAGGAAGCCACGAGGCTGTCGCGACGCGAGGCTAAATCGTAAGCAGAGTTTTGAGGGCACACATGACCCAATTCCCCGGTCTACCCCAGGCCAGCGGCAGCAGGACCCTGACTCTTGCCTTCTTCTAGGGGTCCAGATGGTAAGCGAGGCCGGGGTCTCTGGACAGGCAAACGCGGGGAAGAAGAGAAGACAGCCATGATTTATCCGAGGAAAGCGCATTGGTTTCCTCGTGGCTCTCTGTGCTTGGTGGACAATCACGGTCCCCATGTTGTCAATGAAGCTGGACAGGTTCGAGGCTTCAGGCAGATGTCTGACCACTCGGTTCCAAAAAAGCGCGTGCAGACAGGCGCACCAACCAGTGAGACAGACGATTGGATCGTTGACCGCCTCACACTGGTGAACGAGACCAGCGAGCTGACCATTCTCGCTGCAAGCCCGATGGGGTTCGAACTGCTGGTTAATCACAGTAGGGCCGGTAACGATGGCTTATGAGAAAGGCAGGGTGACAAGTCCCCGAAACCGTGGTAGTCGCAAGCATAGGGATCCAAGACACGAAAGAAGACCTTCTTCTCGCAGTCCTTGTGAGGTGGGCGCAGGTCTTCCTCACGTTGGGAAGGTCTGACAGCGCCCGACAACATGACGTTGGGAATCGGCATGCGAGTGGCGACCATTCGGGCCACGAAGTCTGCTGAGATCAGCGAGTCTCTCGTGGGTAAAGTCAGCGCAAAGGTTCGGGGACCAATGAGATCTGCAAGGAACGAGGACAATGCCACTTGGCAGCTGCAGAGAAGCAGCCCTAGAGTGGTGAGCCGTGAGGAGGGAAGAGCTTGTGGGAGGGTGGAAGGAGGGTTGGGGAGGGTGGAAGGCTGGGACGGGCGAAACTTTGAACCCACGGCTGGGCGGGAATGTAGTAAGTGACGAGGGCAGGGCGAAGAGCGTAGGGCCCGTCCGAGTGGTGTTGCGGGCCGTCCCTGCGCAAGTAGGCACACACTACTTACTTACCCGTTGCTGCATGTTCCATCTGTGTCTGTGTGGCATCTGAGGTTGCCCAAGGCATGTCAGGGCTGCAGGGCAGGGGCAGAAGCAGTGGCAGAGGCAGAAGCAGAAGCAGAGGAGGACAGTCTGTGCTGTTACGGAACGGGGAGCATCGGTATCTTCGTATCGCGCCTCGTACTCTTGCAAGACTCCGTCGTCACTGAGCTGGCTGAATGTGACTGCCACGTCTCTCGACGCAGCTCGTCACAGGCAGGAAAACAGCGAGCGTTGATACGCACAGCCAGCGACAGCGACAGCGACAGCGTCAGCCTCTGCTCGAAACGGGCACGGGCACAGGCTCTGGCACTGGCGCGTCGAGACTCGATACCGAGTTGTTGGGGCCCTGCATCTGCACCCCAAAACTCTGTCTTATTCTGCTTTTGGGGCTCACGGATTCGGTAGCAGTTAGTATCTAGTCGCTGGCATGTGAAAGGCCCCCTCAAAAAAGCCAAATCCTTGGGGAATAGAGTGTGTGGTGGGCTGCACGAAAGCAGTGAGCGATCCATTGAAAGGGAGACACGAGGCCTCGAACCTTGCCGCCGGAGTAAGACCGTAGTGCCAGTCTCGATGCTAATAATGTTAGACGCTCAACCAGAGAACACCACCAGTGGACAGATGAAACCCCAACGGACAGACTACCCGAGCGACTTTGGCTCTGGGCTCATCAACGTATTGAAACCAGTCCAAACCTCTTGGGCGTGTCAAAACGGAAGGTCGAGGCCGGGGCGAGTCGAGTCACGTTGGACGTGAACATGAACATGGTTGAGTGGCAGCGCCGCGAGAACGACGCAGGCACCACACGACACGACAGGGCGGCAGGGCAGGGCGGGGCAGGGCAGGGCAGGGGCCGCGTAGGGCAAGGGCAGGACAAGGGCACACCTACCTACCGTCGCATCCAGAGTCAAGGCATTCAGGGGAAGGAAAGGGCACGTTGTGTCCGCCTTTTCCAATTCGGCAGTCGGCAGATTGCTCCGCTCAGCCGTTGATTGGCAGAATATCCCTTCCAGCCGGGGCAACGGGGGACCCCCTCCTTCCCTGCCGGGTAGCACCACACACCGGGTACTCTGTGAATGAGCACTACAGGCACGCCGCGGGTAAGTCAAGAGCCGGCACAAGGGACACACACCCTGCAAGGTCGCGTGGGTGACAACATATTGGGACCTGACCCCGACCCCGACCCCGACCCTGAACCTGAACCTGAACCTGAACCTCGGGCTTGGGAGAACCTGATGAGTAGTGTTCAGCTGGGTCGCTGGTCTCTCTTCGCCTCGAGCTCGCACTGCATTTCGCGGCCGGACTGGACCTCCACAGACCACCGTGTGACAGACAACTCACGATCTCTTGTCGCCTGCCACCTCTCCCACTGCCTCTTTGCCCCTCTCTGCTGCATACTCCATCTGATCAAAGAGCCGATGGCTCCCATGTCACCGCATCTGTGCCCCCGTTCCCCTCCTGCAAGGTACCAACCAGAGCCCACAACACGTCAACACCCACCGCAACCACGATAGTACTGGCGCCCAATCTCTCGCCCATAGTCAAACCTCGCCGACGGAATGACTCCTCCGCGAGAGTCTGTCTTGTAGCGCAACTTCTTCACCTCCTAAATCGATCCCACCTAAATACCGCCTACTCCTGCAACGCTCCTCTTGGGACATTGGTTCTACGAGCATTTCAACGTTTAAAGCACCGAATAACAGCCCGGCCGTGACTGAACTACTCGCCCTCGCTTCACGAACCAACCCACTTTGGCCGCCTGCCGAGTACCATACTCGCTTTGCTTAGCTTCTCTACTGCTGCGTCGCTCGCGCGTCCGCCATGACGAAGCTTCCCTCCGACGCGTTTCTGACGTCGGGTGCTATGGAAACCGACCTTCAACTGTCGCTAGCTGGTCTCGCTGGCAGTCGCGCTCCGTCCTCCGTCATATCTCCCCTGAGCCTGCCCGGCGGCGTTCAGTACTTCGAACCCTCGTTGCGGCCGCCCGTGACGAGCCATCCTAACACTCACGCGAATCATGTGTGGTCCCCTCCAGACGGTACTGCAAGTAATGACCCACCTCGAGCACAACCCGCAACTTTCTTGTCACCGCATTTGACGCCAATTCCTTCACACGCCCAATACCAACTGCAGTTCCAACGTCACCCGCAACAGCGTGCCTCGAGCCTTTCGCCAACAAGGGGTTCCTCTTACAGGAGAAGAGGCGGCGCAGTGGACGGCAAGGGGGATTCTGACATTGACCTTCCGAAGACCCTCGCTTCATCTGGGGTTTCGGTTCCCGTCGACACAATTCAAGGAACGGGCTCTGGTCTGATCACTGTGCGCCGACCCGCTGTGCGTGGGACGTCCGGTCTCGACTCCATGATGTCTACCGAACTTCAGGCCTCGGCTGCGGAGAACGAGTTCCGAAGATTAGAGTGAGTTTTCGAAATCATCAAAAGCCATCTACCGCTAAAGTGAGTACGTGCTAACTCCCTTCGCGCAGGAGGATGAGACAGGCATTTGATGACGAGAGACGGCACTTGCAAGCAAGTCGCGACAGGGCCGAGGAGGTCTACAGGGAGATCATAGAAGAAATGGAGCTGGACCATGTCCGTCAGAGATCCCAATGGGAGGTCGATAAGTACGAGCTGCAGAAACAGATCATGCAGCTGCAGCATCGGCTCCAAGAGGCCGAGTCGCGTGATAAGGCTGCGTCAGATCCAAGATTGCCCGCGTTCCAGTCTGGGTCGTCCTCACAGATGAGCCCCACGGGACAACCGAGTTTTGCAACCTCCGTCTCCCGCGACAACTACTCGATGGACTCGTCATTAGCAGCCATGGACTTCGAACGACCATCCAAAGTGATTGACGTGCAGGAGTATCACAGAGATTTGGAGGGAATCCACCTCAAGGAGAACTTCGTCAAGAGGGAGACCTTCACCGACACGCCTACAGGCTCGGGCTCGGGCTCAAAACCCCCGAGCGACGACAACTCGCCGACACGGAGTCCGTCGGAGAACACCAAGGCTTTGGCCAGAGCACGATCCATTAAAGCTCTCAGGGCTGACGCGCAGTCTCGACTGACTATCAATGCTGGTCACACACCGACTGTGTCACTGTCGATGAACCACACCGGAACGAGCAATACGGTTGTCAGCAGTGGCTCCAACACGCCGACACTCACGAGCGGAGACGGAGCTATGAGCTCTGACGGCAACGAGCACAGGAACGAGTCCAGCGAGCCTGCCGAACCGGTCCACACGGCTGTCGATGATGGACAAGCTCCGGCCATCATGGATCCTTCGGACGAGGATCCCGAGCTCAAGGGGCCCCTCACTCTCCGCAATATGCCTGCGAAAGACGAAGTGTTCCTGAAAAGCTTGTCCAATAAGCTTGAGAAAGCTGCCTCTGGGGAGGACGCCACGCCTACCGTTCTCAAGCACTCCGACGACGAAGACGAGGGTGACGAGGTCAATACCGAAGTCGCCGGCCGCGATGACGACGCGTCTGAGGCTCAGCATGCTGAGGAGGACATCCCACTCAAGCTCAGGAAGACATCTTCCAACTTTGGCAAGCCTTTTGGCGTGGCATAAGCGCGCCTCACCTCGCAACTACTTTTACTTCCTGGACATATTGAGCGGCATTTGACAACTCCTCCACCATGATACGTTTCTTTTGTCACCAGAAATTGGTACCCCACTCACTCGCTCGCATAGGATCCAGAGCGATTTCTTTTGTTCTTCCTCCTCTTGGTGTTGAGGCACGGAAAAGAGAAAATAGACTGGGCAGGGACAAGGCCTCAGCGAGAAGGCAGCTTCGGGTATTGTGGAATTACTGGGAAACTGGGAGAAATCGGGTTCCGATTATGGTTGAAGGCAACCGATATTTTTTTGGACAAGGCGATACGAGAGCGCACTGGACTTTTTCACATTGCAAATACCCCCCCAAAGATCAGGATAGATCAAATGATGAATACCCCCTTTGCTTCTTTGCTTCGTGGCATCTGAATCCTCCTTTTGCTGGCAATCGCTCGTCATTCCTCCTTCCATGATCTTCATAATCAGGTAGGATGTTGAATAGTTCGCTGGCAGTAAACCCCACTCCCCGTCGGTAGCTTCTGGCACTACAGTCATCAGCAGGGAGGCCAATTTACAAGAGGTTGTCCCGCAGGAGTTCACAAACTTTGCCAGCAGTAAAGACCAGCACACACGCATCAGCAGAGCGATGATAATATGGCTTTGTCTCTCTCATGCTCAGGGTACAGCTCTCTCCCCCTAGAGATGAGAACGCATATCTGTCACAACCTCATCACACCGGCCCCCCCCCCCCTCAAAGCGGCACATGCTCAAGACAACTTCTTGCCCATCAGGTCGCCCAACTCGTCCAGCAGCTCGACCGTCTCGGCGGGGCTCGCGATCCAGGCCGTCGTGCCCACGCTCCGCGCCCGGAAGTCGTTGGCGCCCGCGCTGAGGAACTGGTCGCCGACGTGCAGCGTGTTCTCGGGCCGGATCTCGAGCTTCTGGCTGGACTGCCTCTCAAAGTACTTTTGGCACACCTTGACGCCCCAGGACTTGTCGCCGATGTCCACAAAGACGTCGCGACCGCCGTTGCTGTTGTGAAAAGTTTTGGGTGTTTAGCAGCATTCACACAAGTATAGCCAAGCCCCCCGTGCGAGTGAGTCGAGAGGGGAAGAGAAGACACCGGATGACAGGGAAGATTATCTGTAAGAAAGCCAACTCACAAGGCACAGAATGGGACCCCCTTCCTCCTCCCCGCGAGGCTGTTCTCCAGCAGCCTCTGCACGACCAGCACCGTCTCCTCCAGCGACTCCCTCGGGATCCTCGCGCCCTCGGGCTCGGGGATGATGCCCACGGCGCGGTCCTTGCGCATGAGCGTGGCGGGCAGGTTGAGGCCCTTGACGCACTCGCGCAGCGCGGCCTCGGCGTCGTCGAGCAGGTCGACGATGTCGGCCTCGCTCCAGGCCATCATGTCGGGCGTGAGCCACTCGGCGCGCGGCACGGGGCGCAGGTAGTGCGGGGGCGACGCCGCGTCGAAGGCGAAGAGGTAGTTGGCCTCGCCGCCCATGACGAGCAGGTTGGCCTTGTGCGCGGGCCCCACCTCGCCCGTCACGGCGAGCGCGTCCAGGAGCCCGTGCAGCCGCGCGTGGTACCGGTCCGCCGTCGTGTAGCCCGCGGCGGTGACGATGCCGACGCGCACGCCCTTGCGCAGCAGGTCGAGCAGCCGCGGCACGAGGGGCGAGTCGGGCTCGAGGGCGCGCCCGTCGTCGTACAGCGTCACGTCGCCGTCGAAGGTGGCGAGCTGCAGCGAGCTGTACGTCGTCACGGCCATGATCTGCGCCGAGTTGAGGATCAGCCGGACGTCGTTGAAGGACGGCGACACGAAGCGCCGCGAGCTGATGTACCGCTTGCGGTCCTGGTACTTGAAGGCCGCCTCCAGCGGCAGGCGCGTGAAGAAGGGCCCGACGGTCGGGACGAGCAGCTTCAGCTTCGAGGGGGGCGGCTTCAGCGTGGTGTAGGCCGGCGAGGTCGTGTCCAGGGCGTCAGAGGGCGCTTGCAGGGCGATGTGGCTGTCAATCATGACCTCCACGTCCCGCACTGAAGCTGTTAGTTTCGGTGGTACATTTTGTTGGCGGCTAGGAGGGCTCCTCTTGAGAATCCGAGGTTGGCCTTCATGTCAACGAAAAAGAGAGGAACCCTTACTGATCTCGGCATACCGCCGCGCCGCCTCCTCTGCCATGTGTTCGAGGGAGAGGGTGTGGCCGTGGGAGGCAAAGATGCCCTGGGGTTGCGAGTGCAAGACGAAGGGCACTGCGAGGAGTCCCTTGATCCATTCTGTGGCGAGATGTTAGCCTCTAGAAGTCTTGCTGGTCGTGACGGCTGCTGTTGCCCTTGCGTAGGTGACTCTTCAGTGTTGTGTATATGATCCAGGCTCGTGAGCAGCGCCGCTGCCGCCCTCACAAGTGCCACCAGGGCGGTGGGACAGAGCTCCCATCCGATACTCCGGATACCCGCCATCCGGCACGACGGTTGCCATGAAAGCCGTTGAAGAAAGGGACGGTCCAAGGTATAACATGTATACGCCGGCTGGCATCCCGTACCTATGAACTGATCCCTCCTGTGCGTCTTGAGGGCATCTATACTCGCGAGTCAGCCTTCGGCCTCAGACCCGAACGCGGGGACGACACCTCACATTCCACTCTGTAACGCGTCGTCATTATAGGCAGTCCTTGATTGGGTCCTCTCTTCCACGGTTTTCGAGATTTAGTCGTACGAGGACGAGAATCTAATATGCAATCGCATTCAACTTTTGTCTTGATTTATTGCTCGTTGCATTGAGAGGTTGGGGAGACAGAAGGAAGCCACATCCCGCCGGACAGGTGAGACATTCCATGTCGTTACAGTACTGAGCCACAGCGACGTGGCACGCTTGGGCCAAGCATTCGTCTTGTTAGTAACCCCTTCGGACGGCGTGGGGAACTCAACTCTTCAGAAACGAGCTGTACATCAAGCATGCCTACTTCTGCCTACGTAGACTAACCAAGCCCAATTGCTTGTCCCTCTTCCATTTCGTCTCAGTCAGGACACACTCCAGCTAGGCACGCCAACACCACCAACAAATGAGGACGATGGATGTAGAAACCGCCCGACTCGCGATCTGTCCCCGACCCACTTCCCGGGAGGCTAGAATGACACACACCGGCGGCGGTGCAAGAAAAAAAAAGTTGAAGAAAAAAAAAAAACATACAACACCGGGTATTCCCCAATCGTCACCGACTTGAGTACTAATCCGGCCTTCACGAGTTTAAATAGGCGAGAGCGGACGGGATCGCTTGTTTTCTCGTAAGTATGGTCGTATGTATCAGAACTTTAGAATTGAGGAATTATGTAGGATAAAATTTTAATACACTGCGTGGCGAAATACTACTCCGTGGCTACAAAGGCAAAGAAGTCTACGATCAAGGCGCCGAGGGCTCAGTGCCCCCTTGTCCCTCGTATCTGCACTCTGCATGTACCGTCTAAGTATCAAGTTGGGCGAACAGCGCGAAAAAGCATGTCACTTGCTCTAGGGCACGGCACCAAGATGGCGATCAGTTTGTCACACACATTTCAACACCTAGTCAACCGCTGCGCTAGGTCAACTGGACCAAAAAAGGGGCCGGACGACAGCGCCAGGTACCAGATCTAAACAAGACTCCCGAAGCAGAAGACTCATCATCTGCAGGAACCTCTTCTATGGTCACCTCCTTCGGTATCCAGACCTCTGAAAATAGCCTCCACAAGGACGACCTGGGAGTACTGTTGTACTACACCTGCCTGTCAAGGGTGTTCTCAGACAAGTGACGCTTATGATAAGAAGTAGTCATGGAAGGGCTAGTCCACTCGTCTCAAATCTGTCCCATTGTTCGCCGGCTACAACCAATTTGCTCATACGTTGGCTGGTGAAAGACAATTGAGCTGATATGAAGGGGGTAATAATATGACGATGATGTTTGCACGGTGTAGAATCTTCTCCCTGTGTCGCCTCGCCTCGCCTCACCTTCCCCTTCCTCGTGCCTTCTGCTATTCCAGTCACGCTTCTCCATCCTCCCTCCCCGCTCTCTCGCGCGCGCGCGAGCGCGATCTCAGTGCTGTGAGGGATAGTTCTCATATCGAAGACAAGATGCGTACAACCAAGACTCTGGGGGAGGTCTGAATGTGCTTATAGAATCTTCCACACCGCATTCTCGTTTGTTCCTCCCCTTCCAGAATGTTTCTATATTTTGCAGGAGGCGGCGGCAGGCCGCAATAGACCAAACCCAAGAAAGCAGCCTTTTTTTCTTCGCCAAACATTTTGCTTCCCGGGGTTGAACCTTTTCTATTCCGTGCTGGTATCACTTGATGCCCTGGATCCACCCGATCTCCTCACGACGAGTGTTCATCTGTTCAATATTTGAGGGTGCCCGTCTGAAAACCCACACCTCCTCGGCCGGCTCGGCCCAGGGCTGCGACTGTCTAGTTCTGGCATCCCTTCCAGTAGACTGCCTGGAACAAGCCTTGATCACAAGCGGATCATGACAATAGCCTATGCAACAGCTCGAACTCCATTCTAACTGGCACCGCCGTTGGCCGCGGCTTGGGCGAGTTGTTGAGCTGCTTGTTGCGCAATAACCTGGTTGGCTTCGGCCTGCTGGACCACGGTCTGGATCACGCCCTGCTCATCGCCTGAGAGGTGAGATGACAGACTCGTATAGAACTGCGGCTGCTCTTGTTGTAGCCCTAGTGGAGACTCGTCAGCCAGCAGGTCCAGTACCTCTTTGAGACGATCGAAACTTACTCATCAGACATGAACGGAAGATCTGGTATGGCTCGAGCTTGTCCAGAGGCGACTCAAGGAGAACGCTGTTCTCCCCTAGCTCATCATCTGACACCGCCTCCTCCAAGTGACCAAATTTCTGAGCCTGTGTCTGCGTTAGCAAATGGCCAGAACCGCCAATGACGCTGATGACTTGCCTCTTCGTTGAGGAATTCCAAGTATGCAGAACTCTCGTCCTTGGCATCAGTGGCCTCGTCCTCAACTTCCTCCTCTGCAGTCCAAGCAGCCTCGTCATCTCCCCACTCGTCATCATCGTCGTAGGTGTAGTTGGCATCGAGGCCATAGTCGTCCTTCATGGCATCCTCACGGTCTATAGCAAGGTCAGTGTCTTGAACGCGCAGAGGGCTGGAAGTGTGTGGCTCACTTTTTAATGCGGAGGGCAGCGTTCTGAATAGCGATGTTATTCCCTACCAACATGTTAGCAAATAGGCATTGCACGAACGGGACGTGTTGGTCTTAGCGCACCTGAAGCAACCGCGGCCAGCCCACAGAGACGCTTGCGGGAATCTGATCAGGGCTGAGGCCGAGCAATGCCACGATGGCTACAATGCAAAGCTTCTTGTCATGTACCCGCGTGAAGGACTCCATGCTGCCGAACCACAGACTGAAGAACTTATTCGTCCAGCCCTTGGTCTCGAGCACCTGCAGCGTCAGGATTGGGTTGTAGTAGATAGCGTTGATGACCATCTCCATCAAGTGGATCTTGTAGGACTTCATCTTCTGCTCCGGGTCGCTAAGAACGGTCATAGCCATGGTGATGAACCCGGAGACGCATTGGTCAATGTGTCCGGGCAGGCTAAGCATCATCGCTTCGGACAATTTGCAAGCGCAGATCCGATCGATGCCGCCCACCTTAGGGTCGTTGAACATGTCAGAAACCATCGTGTACAGCGCCTCAACATATTCGGGCTTCTGGATGAGTTGCGGGACGCCAAATTGGACAAAGTTGTCGAGTGCGGGGAGCATATCCTCGAGGTACAACTCGGCGCCAGCCTTGAAGGTACGGTGGATGAGCTCAAAGGCCTGCCACATGGTCGGAGAGATGGCCTTCGCAGCAAAGGTACAGCTGTCGATGATCTCGAAGACCTCATTGTACAGATCTGCGCTCGATTAGCCCGAGGACAGTCAGGTGGGGACCCAGGTCCGGACAACGTACCATAAAGCTTATTATCCAGGGTGATTTGGATAACAGGCATGAGCACCGCCTCTATATGCAAAAGCACATCAGGCGTACTTTCGAGGGTGAGAATCAGCGTGCCAATCGTCTGCAAAACGCCCAGTGCCGTTATGCTCTTGTCGTCCAGGAAGTCACCGTATTCGTCGTCATCTCTTGTGTTGTTGCGCTCGAGCAGCTCGTTCACTATCCTGAGATATGTGTCACGCAACTGCTCGCTAAGAGCAACGGCAAACGGAGTGAGTTCTGTGGCAAACACTTCGACGAAGTCCTCCATCACGTTGGCCAGCGCATCGATATCAGCTTCGTTTGCAAGCTTGAGGAGCTGCTGCATAATCGTAGGGATGGAAGTCTGCATGCTGGTGCGAATGATGTCGTGTCGGATGAGAGGCTGCAGAGCAAGGGCCGCCGTGACCCGGACAGGCAAGGCTGGATCGGCCATACAGTCCAAGATGTTCCGGTAGATGGTGAGCAGGTGGTTTTGATCCTTGAAATCGAGTTGCTCAAACTTCTCGATGGTGTCGCAAGCCCGCGCCCTCAAATAGCCCTGGGAGCTGGTGAAATCAGGGAAGACATATCGGACGAGGAAGTACTCGACTTGGTCGGCGATTGGTGACTTCTTGCCCAGAAGAACGGGAGCGAGAGTACCGATCATGCGCAGAGCGCCCTCCTTGGCGATGTGGTCTTTCTTATCGTCCTCGGCGGTCTCGTAGGCATTGACGACGCTGTTGATGAACGACAGCAGCTCAAAGGTCTGCTTCCGGCGATTCTTGGTCAAGGTCACGAGAAAGTTCGTTGCCGAGACATCGGGTGCTGAGACCTCCTCGTAAAAGTTGAGCTTTCGGTGGAGGTACTCTTCGGGCTCATCCTCGAATCTCTCAATGTCGTCCTGAGAAAGGCAGAGGACGGGGAAGATGAAGTGGGTGACGAGATTCGTCAGATGCGGTCGCAAGTGCGCCCACATCTCCTTTGGCCTCACGCATTCGTCCATGAAGACGATCGTGTAGGAAAGACACGGTCTGCTTAGCCAGGAAGTCTTGCCGACCCATTTCTCAATTTCTTGCAGGTAGTGCTTGAGGATTTCGGGGGCGATCGTGGCAGCGAAAAAGTTGGCGAAGGCGATCTGGGCGTTCTCGTCCTTTGTAATTGCTTGCGGGTTGCCATGTCTGTTTCCACGGTCAGCAGTCCAATCGGGCTCTCGAAGAAACGCAAAGTCCCCACCTTATGTATAGACGATTCAGATTAAAGTATGCCCATTTCTTTGCCTTCCACCAGTGGTGTCGCTCCCGCTCGAGAGGATCGTCATTCATGGCAATGGCCGGGGGGGTCTTGGAAACTGTTTGGAGGAAGACGGTGCACCAGCCAATCGTGTTCTGCTGCTCGCGGAGAAAGGCGGACAAATCGAGCTGTACCCTTGGATTAGCAGAGTCCTGAGACACACTGTATATCTGCTTCGGGAGCACTGCTCACCCATGTTGCGTGCTTATATGCCTTGAGGGCGATATGAAGCATCTCTCCCGCTTCTTCGCTCTCCTGGGATACCAGCTCGGTCGAGATGGCCAGCAGCCTGGGGAAGCTGGCCTCGATGATCTTGTCGAAGTGGGTTCGGTTCTCTCCATCGCTGGCCTTGAAGCGGTACGCACGGCAGATGGCGAGCAGGCACTGCAGGCCAGCGAGGACGGACGGCGGGTCGTTTGTGTTCAGCAGCTGGATGGTGAAGTCCATAAAGGTGGGCCATTTCTCGGGGAAATCCCAGTGCAGAATCCTCTGCAGGATGGGGATGAGTTGTTGTCTGATCAGGCCTTGCGAGGAGGCCAGGATAGGCAGTAATTGGTCGCGGACTCTGGCCTTCTCGCCCTCTGGTATGGGGTGCTCGTTGGGAAAGTGATCTGTACCAGCCCATGCTCGGTTGACGCGATTCTTCAGGTAGATGACAGCTGTGATGCGCGTGAGTTCTCGGGATCAAGGGGGATAGTCAAAGGTGCCCAGCATGGCGCTGGGGCTGGGACGGCAGCGTGTCTCGAGGAAAGTCACGTCGTCGATGGAATGTGACACGTACTGGAGAGGCGGATGTTTTGTTCCTGCTCGGACTGCAAGATCTGGAGGAGGGCGTCGAGGAAGCCATTGTGCTCCTCTGCCTGGAAAACGCACACGAGGCGGGGTCAGCAATTTACGCGTTCCGAGATGGATACCTGACTGTGGGACAGACGGCCGGAGCAAGTGGACGGAGGTGTGCTCGAGCGTGACCGTTCCCCAGAAGAGGGCAGGCCAGGCGAGGCGAGGCGAGGGCCATGTTGGGAATCGCTTGCGTACCTGTTTAAGCTGCAGCTCGGCCCTCTTGCGAGCGTTGGCGTCGGTGTCGAGGGTCGCGACGATGCAACTTCTAATTGCAACGGCATCCATCTTGAAGACCGAACGCGGGCGTAGACATGCACTGCACCGGAGGCGCGGGGTTGAATGGTAGCCTCGGGGAGGAGGGATCGGGAGGGTGAGGGTGTTGTAACGAGGAAGGAAAGGAAATCGGTTGTTTGGGTACGGAGGGGTCGGTCGATGTCTGGCGCTGTTCAAAATGTGCGTGCCTAGCAGAGCAGGTCTGGTGGGTGGTATCGAGTATTATTGGGCTTGGGCTCCGGCTCGAAGATTGTTGATGGAGTTGGCAGTCGGACCCTCCCCTGCCTTGCAAAAAAATAGTTTGGAGCCCCGCCGTTGTGCCTGGCAGTCCTGTGGTGCGTTGCGCGCGGCGCTGTGCTTGTGCTGGGCGCCGGGTGCTGCGAGGTGGCAGGTGGGTGTGCTGCCTCTCTGCTGAGGCTGCACTCGCAACACCTGCAAATCTTACACCAAGCGCTATGATAGGGAGAGGGTCAGGGCGGTTCCTTCGACTGCCAACCCTGGAAAAGCCGTCTTCAGGGTGTCCTCCACCGGGCCAACCAATCATCGAGCTCTGCTTTGTATTTGGATAAGACCGGTACTGGAACCTGGCAGGTGTGTTACGTGACGCATGAGGTATCTCAGCTAGTGAGTGATTTTTCCTTTGTCTCGAAACAAGTTCACACTCGAACCTTGCAGAGGCTGAAGACGGGCAAGGTGGGAAATCTCGACTGGAACTACAGTAATGGGCTGACGATGGACCCACGTCGTAATCTGTACCAAGGTGTAATGCTCCAGCTCTCCATTCTTGCCAAAACGGGTAGTCAACTCTCGAAATGACCTCCCCTAGCTTGGGTCGTCCCGTTTCCACAAGTACTTGCAGACATGTGTTGGCCGAAGCGTTGCCCGAAGCGTTGCCCGTGGTAGGCAACAGGCAGTTCTGCATCCAAGACATGGGACCCAAACAGTGATATGCTGACCGCTCGCATGGACAGAGTGAGCCTTCATGCGCTCTGTAGGGATCAATGCTGCTTTCAGCACAGCACAGCACAGCACAGCACGAAC
Organism: Dendrostoma leiphaemia; assembly: GCA_026120015.1. NCBI lineage: Eukaryota > Fungi > Ascomycota > Sordariomycetes > Diaporthales > Erythrogloeaceae > Dendrostoma > Dendrostoma leiphaemia. The sequence continues at coordinate 57,513 of JALRMF010000031.1, read as the reverse complement.
AACAACACACTAACCCTAGCTCGGACAGAAGTATGATGGTCTTCTTTCAAGAGAGCAGCTCCGGAACACAGGACGATACTGATGCGAATCAAGCCTTCTCGGCATCGCACATGTGCTGGGAGTAAAGATCATCCCCGGCGAAGGCACTTTGGCTACTTGAGTTGCGAATACTCGTTACCCTACATGGCACTACAGAGTCCATGTCGACAATGTGCAGTACCGGTACGAAGTACTCTTTCGCAAGATCCATCAAAGGTTCACTCAAGTACGTACTTGGGACATCACTCGAGGACAAGCTTAGTGCGGCACCTCGAGAAAGGAGCAAGCAAGCACCCACGAGCTTCGCAGAGAATTTTGCTCCCCTTGACTCGCTGAATATTGCAGCGTTTTCCATCCATCCACAGCCACAAAGGCGGGGAGGAGTGGGCTCTTGCAGGGCATCACAGATTCCTGAAACCCATCTGCTCGTCCAGGAGGACCACACGGTTCTCGAGTTCCAATCCTGCTCAAGGTAAGAGTAGACTTTGGACCCCTCCTGAGCACGGACAGAAACCCACGTGGCCGACTGGCTGTTTATACCGACTGGAGCCGCATTTACTCTCCCAGATCTTTTGGGGCCACTGTCCTATCCCAGCATCCCGGTCCTCTACGCACGGCTGGCAGGCCTCCTCCCAGCGGAGCCTGCCAACCATGAGGTCTGCATTCTCAAGGCTGCATAGCAACTCAAAACACATCTCGCAAATCGCGCCTTCATCAAATCATATGACTTACGTAAGCAATTGCAGTTTTGGAAAACCTCTTGGATGATGATAAATTGCCAGAGAATGAGCCCGCCCTCTCTCTAGCTCTTGCAGAAAAAAAAAAGGAAAGGAAAGGAAGTGGATGGAGAGACAAGCAGAGCTAAAACACCCATTCGACCGTTGTTTGCACAGACATGGCACGGGAAAAGAAGCACACAGACCTGAGGGCCATATGTGTAATTTATATTGCGAGCTCACACCACCTGGGCAACTGCCACGCTACATGTCCGCGCTCGGCCCTAGGGCACGCATGCATATCGCATGTGGCAAACCACAGTCCGGAGTTGTGGCATACACATAGAGAACGACGAGCGGAAAAGGAGCCGCGTCGAAGTAAATCAGTGGAGGCAGGTCATTGTCAGCTCTGAGATTGCCGTCCCGCAGTAAGATCTCGTACGTAGTGAACTTCTTCCTCAGAGCTTACCGCAGAGTTCGGTACAGAGCTGGTGAGTCTCAGTCAGGCTACCCAGAGCGGGAACAGATCGCAGTAGACATCCCGTTTACTTCAACAGACCTCCTCTCCGGACATCTGTAAGGACTAACTCTTACAGCTGGTGGGATCTCGTCCCCAAGGAACCATCAGAAGAAATTGCCAGAGATGTTTGGGGACGGGATGAATCTCACGAGTACTGCTACTACAGTAATCTTGAATACCTATCCTCCTGCCACCACGAAGATCTTAGTAAACCGAGCCGCTCCACCAGTGAAATCGACACGGAACGTGGTCAGATCCAAGATCTGCTTCCCTCCTCCTTGGGACCGGACAGGTCGCGGGGAGACTCCTTCCGAGGTTTTCCACGTCAGAGCCAGAGATGACATGCCCCCCCAACAATAGAAAGAAAGCAAAAAAACTTGAAATGGTCTGGGCAAAACTTGGTCTGCCGTCTTCGGATACGTTGCGGTGGCGGGTGCAGACATATATGCTGTGCCACCAGGCGGTGGTCGAGAGTGCCCATGACCGAGGTCCATGAATGGACTGACTGGACCCTGCGACCTGACTGTGCGCGGCACACGTGAGGGAGTTGGTGCTGCGGGCGACAGAGAAGGACGAAGGGCTTCACAGCAATGGGATAGTGGCAGACGGTTCAAGGCGTGTCCCGAGCACATTGGCAAACCAGTCTATACAGAGACGGAGCTCTCTTCGAAATGGATACGACTCAGAAGGGTATTCGGGTGTCATCAAAAGTTCCAGTGCGTTCCATTCAGCGAGACTTGTGTCCTCAATGCAATATCTGCGCCGTCCTACAGGCCCAATCCATCCCGAGAACTCCGACCGTCCGACTTTCACCCTGAAGTCCACGTCAAATCGTGCCCAAAGGCCCTCGAGATGCAAGAATCCATGCTACTGCAGCCACGCACAATTCAAGACCAATGCCCTGTCTCAAGCTCGCTCGCACTTCGTACGTCCCGTGGAGATCCTTTCCTGAAGTCCTTGTGTATCCCACTCACGGCCGGAAGTCACGATTGTCCCTTGGATGTGTCATTGCCCCGTCGATAGGTCTTTTGAAAACGCTGAGAAGTCCCTGAAGTTAGCGATCCGTCCGAGGGGATAAGATAACCAATACCGACTCCTCCAGTCCCATGGCAACAGGAGTTTGAGAGAAAAGACCAACGTGGCTAACTTGCAAAGCAAAACAAAAATTTGAGTGAAAAACAACACATACGCGATCGAATCCAGATCCACGGTCCAAGGACAAACACATTGGGGACCGATCCATCTACAGGGCTTTCGAATAATCCTCGCAATATGCAGTTGCCATCCAGAGGCGGCCGTGGCACCTGATCCAAGTGGAGGCCTTCCGGGGTTTGAGATGAGGACAATGCCGTGGTGCAGGATCCAAGCGATTCCCAGGTTGAGTTCAACCGTGACAGGTGTACACCTGGCTCTGATGGACTGGTATGGTTACCTTGACTATTGGCCAGACGAGCTAAGAGACGGTACCACCATCCATAGGCAAATCAGAATGCGTCAAATGCATGGTAGCATTTGCAGAGGCCATGGTGTACCACAAGGAGGGTGAATGTCGGAATGTCCGCTTTTTCAAGCAAAAAAGGCTGAGGGCAAATCCTAGGAGGCGCACAAAAATTGGTGACACAGCTCGGAGCCTCAACGAGGTAACCGAGATCCAGTCGATTCTTACCATCGGTGGGTTGAGAAGGGGCTTTCGCCTCCTTACACATGTCTTTGTAGCCCTGAAGTTTGAGGTCTGATATTGCCCGGATGAAACCGTCCTGTTGGGTTGCCACGATGACAGGAACATGTCTGGATAAGGCCATACATTTGCAGACTCCTGAGTGGCAGATACAGGTGGCCTTGACGATGAGCCAGGTCCTTGGAAAGGCTCGTCTGGTCCGTAGAACGTGCCCGGTGTTCAGTCTTCGAAAGCATTCCATTCTGGGTTCTGACCCTGCTAGAGGCACTCGGTGGATGAGTATAGTTCCGTGGACAAGATTGTGCTCAGTTGGTCCAATAGGAAAGGCTCCACAATTGAGCTCCCAAGAGAAACATGTGTCTCCAATTGAGGCATCCGGGCTGTTGGAGCTTGGTCCGTGAGGTGCTGCCTTTCCCTGTGAGGTCCCGTATGAGGTTGCGACAGCATGCACGCTGTCCTCACCTTGCTGCCGGGTTCAACCTGTCCAGGCTTGGACAAAGACGCAGTCTTGGCTGCAGTGCCAAAGATGTTCCTGGAATTCAAGGCGTGACAAATCCAACGGACCAGAGTAACTATGGACAGAAGCTCTCAAGACCTGACGTCGGATCCAGACAGCGAGGTATGGTTTGAATGAACAAGGATGTTTGAGTCCTGGATGTGCGCTCGCCCTCCAAAGGGCTTTGGTCCTGGAGCGTCGCCACGCAGCGCACTGCAGGATCTCTATCATAATCATAAGAAAGCATGACGCATCGCTCGACCGGAATGCAGATCGTTAGAGTGGTCCCTAGGCCACGCGCAGACATCCAGATCCAGGTAGAAAAGTCCAGAAGTACTCCATCGAAGCCGAGGCGCCTTGCCAAATGGGAATCCAGAGCAATCAGGTCGAAGAAATCCAGAGGAGCGTGGGAAGTGCTGCAGACTTGCAACTTCGAGGTTTTCTGACCTCTTATCCATTGGAGAGTTGATCCAGCAGCGAAACATTGAACAGCAGCGCAAACGCCATTTCGAAACAAAGAATGAAGGGTCCAGATCAAACAAGGGGCCCTGCCATCAACACTCACAGGACCCGGCCCACGTGCTGAGAGTCGTCATTGCTCTCGACGTGGGACATTATTAAGGACGGCGGTGTCTGTCAGAAGTTTTGCTGTAGCTGCCGTCGCGCGTGTCGCGGTGGCGATCGCGATGCGAGTGTGATGATCCACTATTTCCTGTCTGAGCTTGGGTACTGGGCGCGGGGGAAGTGGTCGCGCGGGTAAGGGGGTTTTGGTTTGCAGTCTCGAACTGGGAGGGGTCATACGTATAAACCGGCTGGCCTGAAGAGGAGTATTCCGCTCCGGAGGTGGCTGGGTAAGTGTTTCCACGGCCGTACATGGGGTCCATTGGTTGTGCGGCATGCGTCCCTTGGTATTGGCCTGTAGGGTAGTAGACTGCGCTCTGGCCCTGGGCCGTGTAGGGACTACCGGCGGACCTTGGGTCCTGGTAGGGTTGAGCGGCCTGGTGGTTCGCTCCGACGTGCACGTACGGAGGGCCTGCGGCATCCTGGCTGTAAATGGGAGTTCCGTATGTGGCTTGAGGGGGGTAGGCACCGCCCGACGCTGACTGTCCGCTGTATCGATCCTGAGCCTGGTTTGGATATGCCTGTCCTGATGGCGGGTATGCAGCGTTGTATCTTGAGGACTGCCGGTTGTCATACTGGTACCCTGATCCAGATCCAGATTGTGGTACGGCGCCACTGTATCCAGGAGCATCGTTCCCAGGGTATCTGAGCACAACTTCATAAGAATCACAGCTTAAACCCATTGGGAAGGGTGGTGCAGAAGTCTCATACTGGGCAGCCCCCTGTCCACTGCTGAAGCGACTCGACGACTCGCTGTACCTTGCTGGTGGGGAGTTAGACTTTGTGCCTTTCACGCAAAACACGGGTGAAGCGCGCGAAGGAGTTGTACCTCCGCTGTTGCCCGAGTGACTCCTTCGCTCTGCTTCCCAGCGGGCAGAGTCGTTCTTCAGGTCTTGGATCATCGCCTGCGAGGCAAAGACAATTTAGCTGGAGCAACGGGCGTCGACAGGACCGAAGGATCACGCACGGATGTTAAAGCCCTGTAGGCCGTGACGCGGTAGCCCTGCATCATCTGGCCAGTCGTTGGGTCCTGGACGAAGGCGCGACATCAGCAAACGTGTTCGTTGCAAAAGCGCACGACAGACACACAAGGGTTCACGACAAATCTTACCTGGTAGGTTCCGGGACGAACGAGGGCATCGTTACCAAGGTAGCGACAAATGTCAGCAGTAATGACCTCGCGATCTATGCCATCACGAGGGACAAAGTATTCGTTTTGCCGGTTGGCTCCAGACTGCGCCGCGCCGCCGCCGTCTCTGGTTCTTCCAGACATCTCGAGGGAGCGAGGGGAAACGGGCGCTAGGGTGTAGTTCTGTTACTACGATCAAGAAGGGGTTGACAGGGCTCTTATTGACCTCGAGACGAAGTGAGGCACTGGAAGCTGTTGGATAATAAAAGGGAAAAGCACAACCCGGCGAGGAGAGGAGACGGACGAGGAAGTTGGGAGTGGTTGAGAATAAACGGCTAACGGTGAAGAGAAACAAGGCGGACGCAGTTTTGGAGGGGAAGGAGACGGGGAGGACGCAGATGAAAAGGACCAGCGGGGGCCAAGACCCCAAGACCCAGGCAGAGACCAGGCGCTTGTTTGCTGTGGGTCCCCCAGCCCGAACTCTCGATCAGAATTTGGGGGGGTTACCGAGTACAAGAGTACAAGGAGTACGGGAGGGGCGAAAGGTACGAAGTACGCCGGGGGAAAGAGTCAGCCGGGCCAGCGGCGGTGGTATGTTCAGTGTGCGGTTGGCAGGTCACTAGTGGGACAAGGAGTCCGGAGCGTGACCTGCAATTGGCTGGGGCCCTTCCCGTGGGACCACCTGGACCCGACAGCCTGACAAGAGGACCGCGCCGGAGATCTCCCTTGACTTGGTTGCCCAGAGTCCTGCCGACGCAGCTGGGACAGGGGCCTCCCAGGCTTGTAAGGCAGCTTGACGACATCTGGGTCTCTAAAACTCTGTGAGGCCGAGAATATCGGGTCGCTGCCAAACTCTCTGGTCTTTCCGTTCTCCACGTCAGGCATGCGTGGACAAATTCCACCGTATGCATTCGACAGACCAATTTAACCTCGGAACCACCAGCTCGCACGGCAGTCTATGACTGGAAGGGCTACTCGTACGTAGTCCTTTTGTCTGCGAGACCGAAGACAGGATTTTCAAACCCCCCCCCAAAAAAGGGGGGGCTGCGCACCGCAGGCTGACAGCCCTCGACTGGACCAGTGCGACTGGACATGTGTTCCAAGGGGCAGGCCTCAGCTCCTAGACAGGTCGCAGGTGTGGCTCGTAGGAAACCAATGGGTCTGGCCTTTGCGCTACGATGGGCATGTCCGGGATGGTCTGCGGGAGATCACCGCGTCGTGTGCAAGCCTGGTTGGCTAACCGAATAGTCTCGATACCACAGTATCCCGTGGTTACAGGCGTCTCTCCGTGACTACGATGTTGCGTACTAGAGGTACCTAAATAAGCGCTGCGACGGCGACATCGAGGCGCATGGAGCTAGGTACAACAGACCGGTCTCGACGACAGGGACTGACTGTACCGGTAATGATGGCCGTGGTGGAAGATGCATCCAAATGAGCGGTGACTGCCTCTGCCGGTAAGGAGTCGTCAGGACGTCAGGGACATTGGCACTCGTGGGCTTTTGCGCTGCCCAGACCCAGGAGTGCTTAGGTACTTGCTCTAAAGTAGCTTTTCACAGCTGACAGGTTTGTGTACAACGCGACCAGAGTCGCCAGCAATGTGGCAGCGGTACATCAAGAAGATGCCACAGCCGAAGTCGAGAATGTGTTTGGCCGGGCGGTGAGAAAGAAAGAAGCTCGCTAATTTGGCGTGCCGTCCTAGGTTATGCGCGCCAAAGGCAGCACACTGCGCACAACAAAGACGGCACGCTGCAGAGAAGTTTCGATTGTGATCCGATGGCTTTGACGAGGTTCTACTGTAGTACTAGTCGCACCAAGGTCGTCGTCGGTCGGTGATCACTTTGGGAGCGCTTCAGCTTACGCCGGGTCTAGCGGTTCAGGTCGTTCGGAGGGGTCAACCTGGTTCGTGGAGCCTCAGACCAAAGGCCAATTTCTAAATTTGCAGTACCTCGATGTCATGAATGTTTCGACGGGCTCGGTCTGAAAGCCGGGCTGTCCCATGACTGTCAAGTTGTCACGATGCCATCTTTTGGGAACTTGCTCCATGAGACCACATTGATACCCTAACGACATGGCTGCTCCTTGGGGCGAGGCAATCAATCGCCGCACCGCGCAATTATACTTTCTTGCCGAAGATCAGGCTGGCAAGCTCATATTGGTCTCTGCTCTAGTGAGGCCGCAACCGAAAATCGCGCCTCGTCGCATCAGACAACCCCAAGTTCAATAGTAACCATAATCCCAGCGGCTTGCATCGACAGCGCGACTCTTGAGGATCTAATTGTTCAAGTCCGTAAAAAATGCATGCGGTGACGGACAAGGTGGGAAGGCGTTTTCTCCTTTCGGCGAATTCGCATTGTGGAGTTGTGCAATGTTCTGGGTTTGGCCTGTTTGCTTTGGCAGGTCCTGCGGTCTCCTGCGTGGAGTGAAGTTGAAAGTTGGGCTGCAATGCGCCAATGCGCCCGAGCCCAACCTTGGTTGAGGCCAGGGATGCTGGGCCTGAGCCGGCCCGACTCTGCCCAATCAGCATCGACGCCAGCACGTAGGTACAAGTGACTTCGCCTCTGGACGACGTCTCTTTGAAGGCCTGCCAATTGCCTCATCGCCCTGAGTAGAACGCATGCAGCCGGGTGTATCCGCCCAGCCGTCATCTTCCCAAATGTGATGCCTCGCGTCGTTGATTCTGACGAGGCGACTTCATCTCGGGACTCGGCTCGTCTCTGCATGCTTTCTTCGCACTGATGAGAGACGCTGGACAGTGAGAGCGCCATGAACACAAATCGATCTGCCGCTTTGAAGCGCTCTAGGACTTCCGACACACCATTTACCGCCGGGCAGTGGCCCGAGGCGGACAAGGTTGCTTTTTTTGGGACCCGATGTGATGCACCATAAAAGGAAAACATGGTGATCCCGAGTCAACGACTGGGTTCTTTGCTGTGGACCAAGAACTCAACTTGGGCGATCCTCCATAGATGAGAACTGATCGCCAGTCGTGTAGCGAGCTCAAGAGAATGTCACACTTTCCGCTCAGCATTCTGGAGCAGTGTTGTTGCATTTCGGCAGTGTATACGGTATCGTCGTGTGAGTATGAGCCGCGTGATGACCTGATGTGGGATATAATATTGTCGTCTAACGCTGTCGAGTCTCGTGGCTTGGAAGCAGCCGCGTTGCAGCCGAGTGTGCCATCTCTTGCTGCCGGTACCTGCCAGTGGCTCCCGGTCTGACGGTCTTCAACAGGGCTTGCGAAGCGTGGCAGGTAAGTTATTGCCCAGAAAACAAGACCCCTGCTTGGTTTTTCGATATCAGGTCACGGCGTTTGACCCCATCATGTGAGACCTTGTCAGCCAAACTTCAATTTGCTTTGACCGGTTTCCATCTTCTTCTTGCTCTTGGTGGTGGGTCTCCTTGAAGCTGCAGCTGGAGGTCTGGTGGCGGCGGTGCTGAGCGGTGACGACGATGCAGGTGCGGCGCAGGGCCTCTGTCCAGCAAATACTCGGGCGCCACGTTCCTCCTCCTGAATATCTCTAGCGAGATGCTCATCCTGATGACACTGCAGCTCCTCCGCGTTATCGAATCCTGCTTGACAGCGCTCACACATATAAGTCGTGATTGGTGCCTGCAGCTGGTGATCACGGGTAGGGCTCTGCTCATTGTGGCCAACTGCAGATGCAGGCTGCCCATCCGAGTTGAGGTCCTCGCCGCAGACATGCGACGTTTCACTGCTTTCGCCGGGACGAACATCTGTATTTGATGGGTGTGTATCGTTTTGGGATTCACCCGTCTGTTTCGAAAAGAACTGCCGGATGCCTGAATTCTTGCCACCCACAGTTCTTTGCTTGCCGGAGGGCAGCTCCGACAGGGGCTCATTTGAGACTCCTCGGAACGTTCTCTTCATAGCTTGGGCTTCTTCTCCCTTGACGAGAAATGCACCAATACCCATGTTTCCAGTCACGCCTTCGTCAAATCCACCAACACTGAGCGAGAGATTGGCACATGGCCAGACCTTGCCTTCGAGAATGATTTGATTCAGCAGTTGTTTGGCGATTTCGAGTAGCATGTCCTTGTCGATTGGCTTTCCTTGAGGGATGGGGCTCTGCCTCGACTTGGTCTGGCCTCCGTGTCGATGGTGAAGATTGAGTGTTCGCGGACGTCTCTTGTTTTCGAGAACACCCTCTTCGACCAGACGAGAGAAGATGTCACCCACGAAGATCCGAAGCCATTTCACCGCCTGCTCAATACTATTGATGCTGGGCCGGAACGACTTCGCTGACAGCATAGACTTGATCTGTACTCGAGAGTTGACTTCAGATTGGTCGATACCCCTGATGGTGTTGTGGACCCATACTCCTGTATCGTCTCCCAACTTCGATTTGAGCTGTTCAACACCGACCAGTAGCAGCTCACTGATAGAGTCAGTGCCGAATGTCTGCACGATTTGGTCGCCCAACTTGCCGCCTACTGTTCATTAGGATTCTGTCGGAGAGGATTGGCGCCCAACTCTTGGGTGCTGCTGGCAAGAAGAGGTTGGGCTCGGAGCAGGAGGAGAGGGCCACCTACCTAAGTTTCGGATCTTGGTGAACTTGAAGCCCGACAGGAACTGAGTGATAGCTCGATTTCGTATGACTGTCTGGCCATTGGGTTTTCTGAAACCGGAGCCCAATTTCGCGAGCATCTTGTTTTGGGCGACACCCGCCGACTGTGATCCATGGACGTCGGACATTCAGCAGGTTCCCGAAGGCCAAGGATTCGGGCTCGAATCGTTGCAGCGGCATAGAGTAGGAGTTACTCACGCATGTGAATTTCAATTCCTCACGAATAGCTGCCCTCACGCCTCGTACGATTTCTGACCCAATCAGGATGGCCACGTCGTCCCAGTCAGGGTCATCAGTTTCAGTTTCGGTGTCGTCCAGGTCTACGAGTGCGTCTGCCTTCCAATCCAGTGCTGTGATGGACGGCATTGGGAGCTTCTCGGTTGGGTCGTCATAGGGAGCTGGGCTCGCAAGCTCCGCAAATCGTTCAACCATGATGTGGTGTACTTGGGCTGACAAGTCGAGGAACTGGGATGGTGTCAGCTCAAGTGCACAGACTGCGGAGAGGATTGTTGTGATCGGAGCTGAAGGCAACGCACCACTTCATCAATAGAGGCCTTCTCTACCCGCTGCAAATTTGGCGGGAGTGACTCCTTGATAATTGACAGAATGTTTCTCGACTGCATGCGATAACTGCACCGCGGAAGTATCAGCGTTGGTGTAATTTGGCAGACGTAGACTTCAGAAGCAGCGAGCGAGCATACTCACGGGTCCAAGGACACTTTGTCGGTGTTTGCCACAGGGTCGTCTCGATAGGCCCAGTTCTCCTCCCCTTCCCGCCATGTCGCTACATGCTGACAGATGAGGTTTTCGCATAGCTTCTTGGCCTCGTTGATATCATGGAACCGTCCGACCCCTCTGTCCCTGGCCGGGTAGTTGACGGCGATCAAGCCTGCCCTGCGAAACCACTTGAGCATGGGCACATTGCCGGGCATCTAAGGAGGCAAAGACTACTTACCATTGCTGCACGGCAAGAGGTTGGTCGTCAGGAAGATCCAACCTGCGCATCTCGCACTGCGCGTAGACTGTCACATTGATCTGGTCAGGATCGTCTCCAAACTCTGTTGTATCTCACGGGAAGAATCTCACAGGCGTCCAGGTCGATATGAGCCACCACTCGGAGGGGGCAGGATGTCAAGGAGGATGCCAAATGGGCAAAGTTGCGGTACGTAAACCTGGATCGCTGCCGTCCCGGAGCGCCGGCCGGCGAGGACAGCCGGAAGCTTGGCGGAGGAGATGACATGACGCCGAGAGACGTGGATCAAGTGTTCATGTTGTTGGCAGCAGCACATGGGACTGCATCATCATCGATGTGTTTGTTCGAAGCTTGGAAGCCACCGAGCAAGTCGACGACGCGTCCAGGGCATTGAGAAGTCGGCGCGTGCGGTTGAAGCCGTTAGTACAAAGTCCCGGTAAGTACTGCTGACCGCGCCTGCTCGCCCTGGTGACGGCGGCTAAGGACGGCTGGGGAACCCTGCACTTTTGGATCAACCGAGCAGTCACTTCACCTTGCGGATCGCACCTTAACAGATCACCACCTGTTTCCCCAATGCTCCTGATAGTGCCGCAACAAGCTGTTGATGAGACCTCGTTCAATTTGTCGTGACACCCAATGCAAAACCATCAACAACATCTTCCTTTGTGACGATAGTTTGTCTGAGATACTCTTGCCACAATTCTGCCGATCTTCACTCCTGGGAGCCGATACTGAGATCCCCCTTAGCAACGCTCGAGAAGGAGCCCTTCAGATCACGAATCACATGTGCTCCCGTTTCGCGCCGACTGCGACGAGGACGAGGACGAGGACGAGGACGAGGACGAGCAGGCTGGTTCTCGATGCTGTACTCTCACGACTCCGTACCGGTTCAAAGGTGGCCCAGATGTAGCAGCGATCGCATTCTACTCCTCAAGATAACGCAGTTGCCGGTTGCTTGCATGCTCATGACGCATGGCCGCAATGTCTCATGCACGTTGTCACTCATTTCCCCCTTCTGCCACGCGGACCGCCTCCGGCTTTGGTTATCCCACACACGTTCCATCGTCTTCTCGGGATCCGCTGCCGCGGACTGAACTCAAGTCGAAGCTGCTGGTGCTGTTCGCGTGAGGAAGCGTCAGAAGGGCCCTTCAGCTTTGCGCCATCGACCCCGCCGTGTCTCACCCCCGAGTCCGGCCTTGTCACGGAGTGTTGGAGTGTGTGTGAGCCACCGGGCTGCAGTTATGTCAAAGAGGCCGCACATGGCGTTCATGCCCTTGTACACTCTAGTGTACTGTACCATCTTGCATGCTGTTCAGAGAGCACACAAAGCAACCTGGAAGAGAGGCTGCGTGATCTCGCATCTGGCCGGGCTTGCAACCCACCCTGCATGAAGTGGCTCGGGTTCGTTCCATCGACAAAAATCCGTCCATACCCTGGCGGGAGGCTATCGTCGACGATCCTCCCGAGTCGGGACAAACAACAGCAGAAAGAGGGGTCACCACTCGCGTGATCGACTACCAGTCGAGCTAGTCTGTTAATTGAATACCTAGGCATCTCGAGAGGGACCACTTCGCAACAGATTACCCCACAAGAGACTCGTTCCTAGGCATCGATACTACCGCGGAAAGCCACCAGGTACTCCGCACCTAGGCAGTAGTCTATTCCACTGGCAACAGAAGGCTGCATACCTACTAGGTACGAGTCTATTCAAAGTGTTGCCCTCTCTGAGAATCCCATATCCGCGCTAATCGCCGCGCAAAAGTGCCCGCCGTGAAATCACTTTGGACACGCGCTGTAGGCTACCATCACGAACATCACCGTTACGACGTGGGTTGAACGGGGCGCGATGATTCACACATGAGATCGCCTATGTGTGAGGATGGTGACTGTCCCCGTGACTTCCATGGCATGGGCCGTTTCAAGGGCGTGGTGGCCCTTTCGGCAGAGAATCGAGCGATCATGGACAGGAACGTCTCTCCCGTGGCTTTGCGTGTGTCGTGTCTGTCACACCAGGCTGGACAAGAACAGAAGCAGCCCGGCCGCTCTTGCATCCAGCGCCTGGTTCCATCTTGCTAAGAGAACGCCATGGCTTCAGTCGGCAGATTGCAAGAGCATAGATGCCCCGCTCCGTTGAGAGCTGCAAAAATCCCTCTCGAGGCCCTTCATGCTTGGTCCCTGGTTCTGATTCTCACCAGCTGGTCCGTCTCCTCCCACGAACATCCCGCCCAGGAGGCATGGATCGGGGTCGTAATGGCCAGAATAGCCTTCAACTGGTGTACCAGAGTGCAACTGTCCCCAAAGTCTTGCCCATGAGATCAGGTGCTCGCCTTCTGGTCGCATTTCGCCTCGATCTGCACCGCGCAACCTCACAACCGCGGGAGCCCGCATCGTCACTCCAAGAAACGGCACTCAGCAATAGCTCGACGCCTTCCTGTCAGCTTCTGCCTGGCTAAATTTTGCTTACACCTGCTGTCGTTGCTCATGTACCAGTTGCTGACCTCGAAACGCAGGGCGAGCCGAGACGCACCACGCGTTGTGCCCAAGAGGGCCCTCGTCCCAATGATTCCGGGCCCTTGTGGTCAACAAGTGTGAAGGGCCAGAGGGCAGACATCTGTCACGGCGAGAGCATCAGTTGTCTGTCTTACGCATGTACCGTGTGTCAGACGATGACGAGCAATGTGTCTCTACCTGAGTGCCGGAATAAGGCTGCGGATCTTCAACACTCGACCCCACGTCGACCTGCGGGTTTTACTTTTCTGATCTGCGGATCCGACCAATTCCCGCTCGATCCGGTTCTTTTGGATGTGGATGTATGTTGTAAGCATTTCGACCTGGCCGAGGTAGAAGGTCAAGCAGGCTCTTGGGCAGCTTTGGTTTATGCGTCTTGTCCGCCGCGGTGCGCTGGAAACTGCCGTTTGGCAACGGCACAACTTGTCTGCTCGTGCTCAAACAACGACTGTGTACTGCAGCACCTTCACACATCCGACGACCACGCCGAAGTACGCGAGCGAAGCGGGACTGTCGCCATGAGCGGGCTCGTCGACACCGATCCGGGCACCAAGGGATACTCGAGCAGGAAGACAAAAGGGTTATTTGTCACTATCCGCCCTTCAAGCAGGCTACTGCTGTCTTGTGCCGTGCCCGGCCACGTGTACTAGCCCGCAACAAAGTTTCTTCTGATGTATCGCCCGATCCTTCCTGTTCAACAATGCGGCTCTCGGCCAGCCCTATGGAATGCACAACACATGCATGAGCACCTGCGTGCCCGCCCCAGCGCTCTGGTCGAGCGGGACACGCACGACGGGGTTTCAAAAGCTTCGACGTAGCTTCTGCAACCAGCCGAAACCGTTGTGCCCGTCCAGTCGGGAGCGTTCGAGGCAGAGGCGACGGCGCAGAATGTGCAGCCCCCCTGGCTGGTCGTCATTCCCTCCCCCATCACCACCTGGGCACCCTATCCAACCAGCTTTCGTGGTCCAAGATTTTTTCCTGTCGCTGGCGCGATTCCTTCCTGCTGCTGTGCTCCACACATCATGCTCGGGTTACATCACAGCCCTACGGGCCCGGACTTCGAATATGGCAACTCCTTCCTGGTGGGCGATCGAATTTCTCAGCACACACATGCTCGACAGGCAACGTGACGAAATGGCTGCACCGCAGAATCCTACGACCGAAGCCCTGAGCGAGGGCTCGGTGAACCCGCTCCGGCTACACTTTGCCCTGAAAAGGGATACTGACCCGTGGCTATCTTCCAAGGGCATGGTATCGCTTGTGTCGAAGCTGACGCGATCCAGGAGGTGAAGTGGTACCAAGCTTCTGTCGTCTTCTCTCGCACCCTCGAAGGATTCGGGCAAGAGAGGATGAGGCTCAAAAAAAAAAAAAAAAAAAATATGCTGCCGTGGGCGAGGAGACGGCTGGCGAGCGTCTCTATAAAGTCCTCGTCGAGGATCTGGCTGTGGTCGTGGTTGTATTGTGCCTACAAGCAGCATCGTCAGGGCAGCTTCCAGCGTTGAACAATCGCAATCTACAGCAAGCCAGATCCGTCCACTTCGAATCCGCCAATTTGACTTTCTGGCTTTGTGTTGGCCTATCACCTACTAAGTGAACTGCCTGCCGTCCTCTGTCTCCCCTACATAGTTCTCTTCACGGAGCAAGTCGAGACTCGACCAAGGTCAGCTCATTATGTATGTTCTTTGGATTCTCCCTCTCATATCATGGGCTAGTATGAGCAAGTACTAATGCCTCGCAAAGGGCATTCCCTTGCACCGCATTCCCCACTGGAAGTTGGTATTGTGAGTTTGAAATTTTTATATTCATTTTTGTATATTCTTTTATATCTATTTGCAAATGTCTCGTCTCGGTCTCTTGGGCAGATTCAAGGCGGGGCAACGTCGGAAGCACGAGGGGATCTGAGCGGCGCACAGCATCTAACATACAGCAGGCTGCCAGTCTGGGTGCAAAGGTGGTATGCTCCAGAACCCGAACAGTCAGTTCAATGATAAGTGCGAGACGTGCAGCCACCAACGATGTGGGTTGTGCGCACCGGCTACAGCTTCACGGAGCCGCGGCTATTTCTGCCAAAAGGGCGATACTTATCAACAAGGCCTTCTCTACAGCCAAAGCCATTACCACAGCGAAGGCTATGAAAGCGATGAGAAATACTGAGACGGCTTCGCCGCCAAATAAAGTGTAGGGTGGTTACGAAGTAGCGGACGGTGTCGAGAGAGTCTAGAGCAGCAGACCGGAAGGATCCAAGGAGAAGATGTGAACTTACTGTAGCTTAAAAGTAGTAGGGTTTGCACAAAGGAGAAGGGATCATAGAGTAAGGGCTTCAAACCTGCTCACGCTAAACGTCGTCCCAATCGTTGTATGCTACTCTGTGAGTGAGTGATTTCAATGGCTGACATTCCCATGCTCTGATCCAACGCCCGTGAAGGCTCGTGCAGCTGTCCAAGCTTCTGTCTCGTAGAGTTTCACGCGTACATTCAGCCTTTATACAAGCCTCGACCATCGCACACCAGTTCTCACATCATCGGAGTGGCCAGCCGAGTATAACGACCTTTTCCTGCGCTTTGCCCCACTGAGAATCGCCTGAGAAATCAAAATCTCAAAGGCTACGTTGCTTCCGTTCATTTTGCCTAATCCCTACAGGCGTCCCTTCTGAGGGAGCCGGACATCGCCTGAAGGGATGTGCAGAAGTCTCTCGCGTAGCCCTACCGCTTCTAGTTGTTGTTTGGGCCCATCATCTTGAAATCAACACACCCGCATGACACCCGCATGACAACATCTTCCCCGGGGAAAGGGCCGGCAAAGTGCACCCTGACATGGACATGACGGTCTTCCCCCGGAGAGCCCTATGGCAACAGGCTCTGTGACCTATGCACGCGGATGCATATGTCGAAAGAAGCAGCCCGCCGGGGTCTCCTATAGGTTCCAAAACGTTGGGACGTAGCCTTACGACAGGGCGGCCCGCTCCCCATGGGCCGGAGCCGCGGTCGCCGTTGGATGTCATCGGCTCCCCTGTGCATAACAGTCGAGCATCCTCAGAAACTTTGTTCCGGCCCCCGCGCTGCTGCGACCCTCCTCGAGACGTCAGGGCCCGGCGATGAGGGGAGGTGGCCGGTGGTGGTCAGCCGTGTGCTATAGCGTCTAGAGCCGCCGCTCTAGCCGACGAGCCTACTCGACCAGCTGATGCAACGATACCGACTTCTCCCAAGCCCGCAACCTCCTGCACATCGGCCAAATATCCTCGCAACTGCCCGTGGAAAAGATGTCCTGTACGACGTTGACCGAAGCTAAGTCATTAAACAATTCAGCTCTATTTCCGAAGTGGGAGACCCCCACGGCCTTTTGACAACGGGACCCCGGGTTGGCAAAACTCCTGTTGGTTCTTGTACGAGTCACACTGCAGCAATACAGTACTACCCCAATGTCTCAGGTCCCAGAAGTTGATCGTCGACCGTTGCTGATGGAGGAGCCCCATCTTGGAATGCTTCGAGAAGAAAGCTGAAGAACCAACCACGTTGTGGTTTCCGTAGGGTGGCGTGTGTCCGAACCCATTGGTTACCGACACTCATGAGACCTGCAGGAGACTTGCTTCTCGCTTCTTCGGTTGTGGTGTAAGACGGACCGGAACGTGACATTGGGGAGGAAGCAGGAAACACACACGAGGCTGCAATCCCAACGACAAAACCTAGAGGACTGGCCTGGCGAAGCGAAGGAGGCCGCAAGAGAAAAAACAGGTTCCGGGATGTTGGGTTTCGAACATCCTCCTCCTCGTCATCGTCCTTGGCTGCTCGGCTCTCCCGACTGAGAGCCATGCGAGTCGACTGGGTCCAATCATTCGCACCGTGGACCATAAAACTACCCCTCCACTGAACATTTCTAAGATCAACCTGTCTCCATGTAACGCAACTCACGCGTGTTCGGGTAGCTAGTTCATCTTGCTGCGTGTGCTGTTGCCCTCGAGTTCCCGCAGTAAATCCCAATGGTGAGACCCGCCGGTTTGACAATACGACCCTGGGCTCCCTCAAAATCGTCCATCGTTTGACAAGCAATTCGTGCGAGTAGTCCCGAGCCTTTGTCTCTGGGCTGCGGGCCGCCTCGGGCATCGTGTGCAGGGCCTAATGGACAATATCAACGTCTGGCCGAGAACAATACCATCACCCAGTGTGCTAGATATTATCCCAGGGCTTCGACCCGCAGCACTTCTGCTATGCACCACCAATCGACAAAGGACGGGTGCCCGCTGAATGCAGGACAACTTCTCCAACATGAAACGATGATGCCCTCGCCACAGAGACACTCACCAACACACCCACTGCCTCGCACATGCCCTCGCACCACGTCGGTTCCACCTCAAGTCGGCCAAGACAATTCGCTCGACGTTCGACTGCCAGCCAGCCAGCCCCACATGAACCTCCACCACCACCATGGCCGGCTACACACCCACGCCTCTCCAGCTTACAGCAGCCCTCGGGCTGATCCTGCTGACCACCGCCCTCCGGCTCTACCACCTTGCCTACCACCGGCGCCCCTACCCGGGCATCCCCTACAACCCACCAGCGACGCGCCGTCTCTTCGGCGACATCCCCGAGCTGACGGCCGAGGCGCGGGCTAGGCGCGACCCCTCCCGGATGACCCTGGCCCAGTTCGCCCGGCTGCGCTCCCCCGTCGTCCAGCTGTTCCTGGCGCCCCTCTGGCGGCCGCTGGTCTACGTCGGCGACGCGCGCGAGGTCGGCGACCTGCTGCGGCACCGGACCCGCGAGTTCGACAAGAGCCGCGCCACCGTCGCGCCCTTCCGCCCCCTGGTGCCCGGCGCGAGCATCTGCAAGGCCGGGGGCAGCCCCGTGCGCAGGGCCCAGGTCAAGCTGTGGACCGACATCATCTCGCCCGGGTACCTCCGCGACGTGGCCGCGCCCGTCATGTACACGACCGCCGTGGAGCTGGTCGAGCTGTTCCGGGCCAAGGCGGAGGTGGCGGCCGGCCGGCCGTTCTGGGTCGCCGAGGACTACAAGATCGCCACGTTCGATGTCATCTGGAAGGCCATGCTGGGGTCGGACCAGCAGGGGGTCAACATGGAGAAGGAAGCTGTGCTCGAGGGCGCCCGCAGCCTGCCGCAGCCGGCGAGCGAGGATGAGGCGGCGGACCTGGCCAGGGCGCCCAAGAGTGATGAGTGGGAGGCCGCAATGTATTTCCTCTCGCTGATACCGGCGACAGTGGTGAGCCCCATCCCGAAGCTGTTACACTTTTGGTACTCCCTTACGCCGACGTGGCGACGACATTGGGCGACGAGGAAGAAGTTGTTTAGGGAGGTGATTGAGAGCTCAAAGGCGAGGTTCGCGGATCTGGGAGAACTGAAGGACGATGACGGTGTCGCTGAGAAGAGGGACGTCTGTGCCTTGGACAGGGCTCTGAGAAGGCTTGCCAAGGTCTCGCCGGCGGACGTGTACCGTCCCACCACGAGCGACATGTACGACGAGCTGCTCCTGCTCTTGATTGCGGTAAGTCCCCCGTCCTCCCAGTCGTGACCGATGCTGACACCCGTCCTCACAGGGTCACGAGACCACGGCCGCCCTCCTGGCCTGGATGGCCAAGATCCTCACTCAGAACCAGACAGAACAGGCCAAGCTCCGCGACGCCCTCCGCGCGCACTTCCCCGCCACGCCCCAGACCCCGGACGTCCATGCCATCCTCGCCGCCGACGTCCCCCACCTGGACGCCTCGATCGAGGAGCTCGTGCGCGTGGGCAACATCATCCCCGAGGTGGTCCGCGAGGCGACGTGCGACACGGAGCTGCTGGGCCGCCGGATCCCCAAGGGCGCGACCGTCGTGTGCAGCACGTACGTCGCGCACAAGCCCTTCGGGGAGGACGTCGTGCCGGAGGAGGTGCGCAGCGCCAGCAGCAGGCTGAACAAGGGCGGGTACCGGGCGTACTGGGAGGCCGACATGGGCGAATACCACCCGGAGAGGTGGCTGCGGGCCGACGGGAGCTTCGACGCCAAGGCGTTGCCCAAGTTGGCGTTCTCGACCGGGCCCAGAGGGTGCTTTGGTAAGTCCTCCCTGGTGGTGTTCAAGCTCTGTTTTCGGCCTGGGGTCGAGCACGCATGTCTGCGGTCGTGGTGACTGACATGACCAGGCCGAAAATTCGCCTCCCAGCAGTTCCGAATCATGCTTGTTGTTCTGACACTCAACTTCGAGTTCGCGCCGATACCTGAGAGCCTGGGCAGCAACGATGCCTTCACGAAGCTTACCCGCAGTCCGTGCCAGTGTTTTGCCCGCATGAAGCCGATCTAAACAGACGTGGTGGAGGCGCCGCGTGAACTAAATTCACATGTGCATGTCTGTTGGGCGCTGCTGGCTCCTCGTTCGAGGTGTGACCGAAGTTGCAGACTGCTTTGACGGCACAAACCCTAGCGTTCTGCACCCAAAATTCTCTTCAACGTATATAGTGCTCCATGCCAAATGCGAAACCCTGTATGCTGGGGTCTCTTATGCTAAGCGGTATCTCACACACGTCCGCGTAGTAATTGAAGGTCTGCTTGAGGTTCGAAACCCATTTTTAGTAAAGTTCCTTGCATCACCAAACCGTCTTTGGAGATATTGTTGTCAATTTGAATGAGAGCCCCGTAAAAACCCCTCAGGTCACCAAGCACAGCACCACGGGACAAGACAGACAGATTGGAGTTTTGACGGAGCAAACTTCGCTGGGTTTGCTGCATGTTCTCATTTCTTCAAGCGCTCACGTAGCCTATCCACAACCGGTCCCGTGGGATATTCGCCATTATAAGCACAACATGGAGACATCCGCAGGGGCAGAAGCCAGTCCGGAAGCCCTCTGTCACCCATGACCGACTTAAAGTTCGTATAGTAACTCCCCGTGTCCCATGGATTGTCACCAACTTCGGTCTTGACGATGGCGAACTTGTGCTCAGGAGCAGGCCGGGCAGACCCGGTAACACCCCTATGCATGCTGCTCTCGTAGATGAAGCGGTTTCCGTCGAAGTTTGGATCTGCCAGCGGGAACGTGATGACCTCGTAGTCGCTGTTCGTGGGTGAGTTTCCAGAATCGGGGCTCTGGGTCAGCGGGATTCGGATCGCCATCTGGTAGACCTGGCCCTGGCCCCGCAGATTTTCGATGTTGGTGAAGTTGAGCATTGCGAAGCGCAGCGAAAGCGAGCCCATGGTGAAGGCGAAGAGGCCAAAAAAGCCGGCTACTGCGATTAATACGATAGCTGGGGCAGAGATACTGGCGCCTTGTTTGATGAGTCCGTTGGTCATGTATGCCCCAGCGGATAAACAGACTGCACAGTACACGGCGGCGTAGCAGCAAAATTGGATGAAGAATTTAAAGGCTGTGAAGATGATCAGCCAGCATTCGCGGCACAGCGAGCAGAGATTCACCAGGTTGCGAAATGGGTGCACAGATTCCCCAGGACATGCACCTCCGCCAGAGGCGCTGCCAAGGCGGACGCTCTCGTCCAAGCTAGGTGACAAGACTTACACGTCTCTGCGATCATGCCTCCAGCCCAAGGGCAGTAGTGGTCCATCTTTCTCACACATCTCTGGATCTCCCCACTGTGATGCGCCCGCTCCGGCTTCCAGTTCTGACACTCTGTGCACCAAATGGGCAGCCCATCGCTCCGGCATGTGTAGACATCGCGCGTGTAGAAGGTTTCGAGACGGAGTTTCGGTTCGAGGGGGACGATCCCCGTATTATAATTTACAACGTAGAGGGTGCGGGCGTAGGATACAAGCATTAATATTAAAAAGATGTAGTGTAGGGCGAGGAAGACGATGGCGGTGCCGTACTCGCGCCTCGAGAGGAAGAAGTCAACTGCGCGCGAACAGACACCTCAGGTCAGCCATCGCGTCGTCGCCGCCTGAGACAATGCGCGGGACGAGTGACTCACTGCAGATCGGCCTGGTGAGCGCCCAGCAGGCGAAGGTGATGACGCAGAGAAGAAAACATGGTATGATCCGCGTCGCCCACCTCGTGGGCGCCCTGTGGCTCCTCGCCTGTGTCTGCGGCGGACACGTCCTCGGGGGCGGCGGCGGCTTGGACTTTGGCTTGGATTCGGAGGCTGAAGCCATTCGCGGTCGGCGCCACGCGACTCGAGTCGCGTGGGGGAGGAACAAGCCTTTCCTTGGGGTGTGCGATCGGTTCGAGACCCTATCTCATGGGCGTCCGCGAGACATGTGAGGAGCAGGAGGACCAGAGGTCTCGGCATGAAGGGAAGTTTAAAATAGCACCCGTCCTCGCCCTCGACATTCTCCACCCGGCTGCCGGGTTGACGTGACTTAACCTTGCATCGCTAGGCTGGTGGGCGGCGGGCTAGCAGGGCTTGAATGCACGACATTGGGAACGACTACCGAGTCCTCATGTACCCTGCCTGTAACTCCATACATGGTATTTACCTACAAAACAGTAACGTCTTGTATGTACAGTCAGACATGGCAGTACACAAAATGGGGCGAGTCTGATAAGCAAGCGTGAAGCATTTGCATACCTTCTTTGATAATCTCGCAGTGAGACTGTATCATTTTTGTCTGTAGTAAGTAGAGGGATACACCGTAGATTTCTCTGCTATCAGTCTATGATGTGTGCAATAGTTCTTTACACTGATTCGTGTGGCCTGCACCGTGTAAGATCTTAGAGCCTACTGCAACATGTTGGCGATTCCATCAGACTCAGTTGCAAACCCTCCAATCAATAGTAAAAGAATTCTGAATGTGGTTCAATTTTTTCGTGCCAAATAAAAGGCCTCAGGTTCAAATTATTGCAGCGTCTTCGGGAGTCTCTCTGGCGGGAATTCCAAAGGGTACATCGATACAAAGTATCGGACTTCAGACATGTCCTGACCCCAGGTCGTTTCAGGGGCCCCCCTGCTGCAGCTCATTTCCGATTCATCTCGCACACAGCATCCCTCATCAGTCATCAATGAACCCCGGACGGTGTTAACAATTTTTGTGGCTGAAGACTCATGTCTTCAACGGAAGCCTGACGGCGAATAATCATGAAGCCCTCAGCGTACAAGGCGGCAGCTTCGTTGGCAACAGGGTACCGCGCAACCGAATGGTCAGAACGTGGTTCCAGCAGCGGCCTGTAAGCCTTCAGCGCGGACCCATCACACGTCTCGTTAGCCTTGAGGCGCAACATGGGAGATTGATACCCAGCAGGATCCAGTAGGCAATTTCAGAGGTTTTTAGGATTCAGTTCGGACAGGGTTTGTCTGGTACTTTTTGGAAGGTCACAAGGCCAGGTCGGATTGGTAGGCCATGGTGGCCTCTTATTGACGTCTGCCTGGCTCGGGGTTGCCATACCTGGGTACACAATCAAGTATATTTCACGGTGCATGATCATTTCGACAATCCGTTCTTCTACGGTCTCAAAGTCCGTAACTACGAAGCCTCTTCTCATCTCGGACGGTTAATTCCCCATGGATTCCGTCAGCACTCGTGCGTGTGGAGAGGCCACAAAGTGCTGGAATGCCGGGCATTCAACATCACCGAATCCTTCCGCGTACTGACAATCGACCTGAGACTCGCCAGTACCAGCTGCATAATCGGAGTTCAAGAAACAAACACTACCCATGGTGGTGGCTGAGAGAACTCTCAGTTGCCACAAGGCCGTCATGAGTAGCCTGTACGCGCGTGCCCGTTGCCACCGGATACGAATTATCCTACCACAACCAATATTGAGGAATGTCGAGATCACTTTACGATTGTATATTACTTAGGTATTCATCACGTCGGCTGAGGCTCTTTAGTCTCCTGATCTGAAGAAGCAAGCCACGTAACAACAACTCAAGTGACACGACCCACCGCGGCTGGACGATCCCATGCAGGCTGCAACCACCTCCTGGCTCGACGACCCTACTGACAAACAATATTGCATGTTCATCGCCGAGGTTCTGGGAAATGCTCATTCGAGGCTCTAAAACAGGATACAACCATAAGTGAGCCTTCATAGCCGTGGGTTGTGCCCAAGCAGCCCTGTACTTAAGCCTCTCGTGTCCCCAAGGCATTTTCGACTTTCTACGGTTGTGTCCATGGTCTGACCAAGTCAAAGGTGTGTGGATTGTTATCAACTTGGTCCACCCTCATGAGTCCCTCTAAGTACAGTTCTTCGTTACAGCAGCAAAATATGCGCCCAGCGCTGCAAGCGTATATCCAACTATCTTTACACATCACGGCGTGACGCCCAAGGCCGCAATGGTCGGGACCACTCAATATTGATAGAAACAATCCTATGAGACATTGAGACTGTTGGCTAACATGATAGGTACCTGAAAACCCTTGTTATGGTATTTCATGCGCAGTGGCTCACGTCCTGGCCATCGTCCCGACCGGTGGCCAAGAGGCCTCTGATGGAGTGTAAGAAACCCTCGGCCTGTGACAGCCACCAACAACCCAAAGGCTCGCCAAACGAGAAATGAGAGCCATGGATGTTGTTACATGTCATAAAGCAGTTTTCTACCTGTCCACAGTTGTGCGTTGTGCACATCTGGGCGGAACCTTGGAACCTACACACCACACTATGTACGGGTGGGGGTGCACAGGCTCCCATTCAGCGTCACCATGGCACAACCAAAGGATTCGTTGAGCCGCAACCTCCCCACACCAGGCTATAAAGAAGAAGTCTTCCCTCTTGCCTTCCCTTCCTGTCCTTCGTTCCTGCGTCCCCCTCCCTCCAGCGTGCTCGCGGCACAACATTCCCGTGCAGCTGCCGACAACAAGAAGCGTCTCATGTCGTTGAGGCCGTCCTTAGAGGTGAGCATACCTCGTGTGAACCGGAAATCGACGGCAGGACAGAGCTGAGCCTTGAGCAAGTATCGTTCCATTTCTTTCGTCTTGTGTGACCTTCTCATACCGGGAGGGGCCAGCCTCCATCCCCGGCGAGGGCTCCATCCACTCGGCCCAAGGTTCTTCCCTGCATCTGCTGGCTCCTTCCCCCGTCTCCGTACTGTCCTTGACATAAACAAGGAACATCTTGTTCCTCCCTTTGCCGAGTCAAGTCAAGTGAACCTGGTTTCTTGCAACTCCATCAACATCCTTCCGTCAGATTTCGCTTCACTCCAGCAACCTTTGACAACAGAGTCAAGGGGAATGGCCAGTTTCATTGATTGGAATAAAGGCCTCAAAGGCTTAGGAATCCTTCCACCTGATTGCGCATGTGTGGCTGCAACATTCAATGCTTGACATTTGGAGGACTGAATATTTCGAATGAGGCCCAATGTCTGCAATGATTATGCATGGGTTCCAAGTTGTTGCTTGGAGTACCGTCACAAGTCTTCACCTTCCAACAACACAGTTTGTGTAGGGACAGAGCCTCTCAGCTGGACTCGACGACAAAGTCTTTGGAGAGGGTACTTCCAGATGTCCTATCCGATCACCGTCTGCGACCGTTTACGGGACAGCTTCTCCAGGCTGACAACGCCACATTTTCCTACGGTCAGATTCCCTGACAGGTAATATGCCACAGACCTTG
This sequence comes from Dendrostoma leiphaemia, assembly GCA_026120015.1. Lineage (NCBI taxonomy): Eukaryota > Fungi > Ascomycota > Sordariomycetes > Diaporthales > Erythrogloeaceae > Dendrostoma > Dendrostoma leiphaemia. The sequence goes on along the minus strand of JALRMF010000031.1, from coordinate 32,765 downwards.
TGCATATACCTCCGCGGCATCTCGTCCTGCCTTTGCCGACATCTGCCCTCGTTCAAACTATGCTCGAGGCCGTCAAACGAGGCACGAGGCTCAGGACTACACGAGGAATTGAACAGGCACAGCCAATGACGGATTGTTATGCAACACCTGGGAGCTGCCTGAACGCCGCACTATTGCCCCGTCATGAGAAGCAAGTGCTTTCACCGGCGCATTGGACCAAGACGGCAAGCATAATTGATCGGATGGTACAAGGACAACATGGTGCGATGACGGGTAGAGCCAGTCAAGGAGGGCCACTCAAGAAAAGGCCTTGAGATCCCGCAGCGGGCATCTCAACCACTCGCCCGGGGTCATAAAGAACGAGATCGACTGCCCCTCTACCGTGGCGACGACAACATCACCGATATCCTCCGGGCACCTGGGCCTCATGTGGCCGAAACGACTTCGAAGCAGCGCAAAGACGCATTCCGACGACGCGCAGGGTTGGGGCGACGCGAGGAACCTGGAACGCCAACAAGATGCGGCTCAAAGCTAAGAAAGCGCACTGACGCACTCGCGCGCACACGCGACTATGCGCAGCAATCTCTCCGATGACTCGAACAGGCACCAATGTCTCAATAGGGACGGCTGTAGGCGTGAATCAGCCTTGGCCAGAGGGTCAACCTGTGGCCAGACGATGGGATCCTTGGCTAGCACAACACTGCCCGCGCAAAACGGCGAATAAGACAAAAGCCGACAATAACCTGAGGCTCTGCGGCTTTTGAGGGTACAGGCTCTGGCCCACGACGCAGGCTGGCATGCAACAGCTTCAGGTGACTCAACTATCGTGCCCGGGGGGGAAGAGCAAGGGATTTGCACTGCTGTGCCGCCGTTTCAGGGCACGCTGTACGTCAGGACTCAGTCCCTGGCGTGAGGAAGTGCTAGGGCGCTCACAAGATTGTCTACTTTGGAAAAAGACGGGCGTCCATACAGTGAGCATACTCAGTCGCATCGCGGACACCGACGATGCTAGTGATTTTGGGTCATGGCTGTGCCTGTTCACGAACCCCCAAAGATCCACCGTCTCGGCTGGTGCCTGGTACTAACAAGCTCACGTCCGTTGCATCTATCAGCATTCTTCTATCGATAAGCTCGTTAACACCACACCCCATGGCGTCGGGATAGATGCGGCTCAAAATTTGTGGAACACAACTCTAGCTCCAACGGCGCCTCCAGCCACTTTCCGGCCTGGGTTCTTTAACGATCATCCCCCAAAACCAAAGTCCGGCGCAGCAGTCGCGTCCTAGATTCTCTCAGCAATCTAGAATGGCCCGTGGCTCTTGTGGGTATGATACCTGTCTTCTCCGGCCAACAAGGCTACTAGGCCGCCCAAATTGCCATGTTCCCGCCAAACCGAGGAGGCATCCCTCAAGGCCCTTGTCCTCTGTCTCAGGCATCCTGATTGCTTCTCGTGCTCAAGTGGACGAAAGGCTGATCATTGGCCTCGTGGCTATGCCGCTGCCTTCTATTCTCCGTCCTCGTCCGGCAGCCATCCAATGGAGAGGACCGACTGTCCAAACACTATGCAGGTAGTCCTGCCCGCCCTCGTCACGCCGCAATACCTGTGTTGCGCCTCTTCGCGTGCGTCTAGGCTTAGACTTTGCAAGAGCGGCACAGTCTGGCCCCAGGCTCGATGAGTCTACTACCTTTACGGTGAGGCAGAAAGACAGCGGCCGGAACCTTCAAGTCTGAGTGGACCAAGACCGAGGAATCGCCCTTCATCGCCTCGCTGTGACTGCAGGTTCCCCTGAAAATGAGACCTCGACATATACTGGCAGCACCTTGGGCCCGTATTCTCCTCCATTCATGTTCAAATTGTTGACTTGGCAGGGTTGCCTGAAGAGTCACAAGAGTCACAGGATACTCCCAAGGCATCGCTGTGAGGCGGTCATGATGGCTATGCTGTTGTGCCCTGGGACTCGCAAGCCCCAGATTGTCCACAATGGGCAGCCGGGAGTTTATTCCACTATCACATACCAGCATCTAATGCTTGTCTTATTCCATTTCGTACGTGTTGTGTGCGATTCTATCCCGACTATAAGTGAATACGATTCACCACATTCTATCCCTCATCCAGCTGTCTCATCACGTCCACACCAGACTTGAATTGATACACCCTTTTCACATTGCCAAAGAAAACCCCCCGAACCAAACAAACCCTTCTTCGTTCTCAACATCACTCAAGATGGGCAAAGCTCTACTCTACTACATGTGGACGTGCTGCCGCTGTGGCTCAGGTACCTGGAACCACAGAACTACGCCGGCGTGTCTCGACTGCGGCCACGCCCGCGACAGCACCTGCAGGCACGACCCAGTCTACGGCTGAAAGTGAGATAGCATCACTGTTCGAAGTATGAAGCAGTCTCAGCAACAACGCCTCAAGGCCAATGGGACTTGTTATTCAGCCCCAACGATCATCAAACGCGTCACCAACCCTTCATTCCAGAAACCTATTCACAACTGCTGGTCCGCCTTCATGCCGGGCCTGGTTGCATCACAGAACCTTTCATCACCGCCCAAGAAACTTTCACTTGGGCTCGGTTTCCTTATGGTATCCTAGAGCTTTAGAGGACATGACCTCACGGCCGGCTCCGCGTCAAGGTTGACGAGTGACATAGACTGTCAGCATCACTGCTTGGGGGAATTTCATTACGGTCTGGGATGAGCAGCGGGATTGGCTGCGTTACTTGGAGAGCATAGCGGGAAATTGGGATGACTTATGGAACTTGCTACCTACATAGGTAGGCGAGGTCAGTCACAGTCGGCATTTATCGGATCAGAAAATACACGGGTCTCGATCTTTTATCGCCAATTGGTGCGCAAATGAACTGCTTGCGAGGCAGATATGGCAACCTGTACCTGGTCCGCCGTGATGATGTCGTCGACGAACTTACTCCTCTGCTTACTCAGTCGCCTTTGGACCTCCAGCGTGCAACTTGCGCCTGGCCCACAAAAACAAACCCAGGCACCCAGTCAGTATCCACGCGGCCTGACATTTCATTGCTCATGAGCGCGGGCTTGTACGGATGTAGTCATCCCGTCTTTCAGGGTCTCCACTGGTTCTGTCCGAAGAGCGCACCAAAGCCAGAGGCTGTTTTGCTTCCTGACAACGTCAACTTGAAAGCCCCAAAGCCCAGCTTGTACGAGTGTCGGCAACTTTTGCCATCACCTCCAGCCGTCCCGCGGCTACACAGCGACCCGGAGACTGCCGCCATTGGTGGTGTAGTACTGTATTTCCCAATGGGGCGAGTAGTTCTAGGACCCACCAATAATGCTTCGACGGCTGACGATTTCCCCACACCCCTCAAAGCACAGGTGACAGGAATGGGCACATCGCGAAATGCATGAACTGTGGCTCAACCAGATTCTGTTCGCGCGCGCTGGATCCCGATATGTGTGTATTCCCCACGACCTTGCGAATTCCCTCATCCGGAAGCCTCAACGCCCCCCCCCCCACCCCACCATCCCTCCGGCCTCTCCCCCAAAAATGCCTCCAGACCGATTCGGAATCGTGCATGCAAAGCTGCCCGAGTCACCAACGAACGCTGATCGTCAGCTCGCGCTGGCAAGGCTGGTTGACGCACCTGACAAACCTCCCGCCCAGCACTGCCACAGTACCGCAGGCGCGCCGGGCACTGGTTGAACCCCAGGGCAAACAACAATAAGGCTACGTGCCCCTATTCCGAACCAAGTGACTTGAGGCTCTTTCTCGTCCAGGCCTTAACGGTCACAGGAACTCATCCCCAGTGGTTCGCTGCAATTGCCAGGGGGGTTTTCCAAATGGGTGCCCAAAAGGTTCATGCATCTGACCTGCATATTGGCACTGCCACAGAACCGAATGCAAGGCCTAGGCCTGGATGACGGATGCCCCCTCTCGTCCAGAGCGGGAATTTTTTGAGGCTCTTTTTTCTTTTTCAAATCACAAATACGTCACCGAAGCAAAGAAGCCGTGATGCTGCCCCCCCCCCCCGGCCCATACGGCAATAAACCGCAGCGTTCCTTGCCTCCAGCAGCCGGCCTCGTGAACGCCCCTGGGGGGTTCCTCTAAAGCCACACCACCACCCCATGGGCAAGTCGCCCACTGAGTAAGCAATCATGTATGTACTATGGTACAACTACCGGGCTGCCAAAACTCCCCACAGACAAAAGCCACAACACTCTCCTGATGTGCTCCGTCGTCCACGAGGGCTCGGGCTTGCAGGAGTCGGTAAATTTCTCGACTCATCTTCCTATTCTTCTTCTTGTTCTTTAGCACAGCGATACATTTTTGCCATGCCGACCGACGCTGAATATTCGTCGGTCCCAACCGCCATACAGTCATGGTAGAAGAGTCAAGGCCAGTCACAGCATCAGCACCCACCCCCCAAAACCCAGCGGGACCGATCACCCAAGGAAGCTGCTTCCTCTTGCAATCCTAGAGCAACGCGCTATAATCACAATGGTCATCTATCATCAGATCACGTTCTCGCCCTCTCCCCACGCAGTTTGGAAACCTCCTCGGCCCCCATCTCAGCCTTACGGCAGTCAGTCAGATATGCCCGCTTCGGGAGGCCCAGATATATTGCCTCCCCACAGCAAGGCAGTCATCCCTTCCGCCCCCCCCCCCCTCGCCCCCGGTGGTCAGACCGACATATCTACTTATTTACTATACCTAGTAGGTATCCACGGTGGCCACGTCACGATCCTTTTCCCCCACGAGTGGGACCTCTTATGGTAGCCCCCTATCCCCTGCCCCTTACCGTCTAAGAAAAATTTGTTCCATATGGAGAGAAATTCCACATCGAGACAAGAACAGGGGATCGTGAGAGCGACGCAAGGAGCCGCAGCGTCCGGGTGAGGAACCCGCCCCCTCCCCCCGCCCCCGCCCGGTCCGCAACGCCGCAACAAGCCTGTCTGACCATTAACCAACATGCCTAAGTATGTACTTGGGAGGTGTGGGACAGCCGGACTGCTGAACAGCATTCCAAACAAAACCACCACCACCCCGTACCGCGCCGCCTTTGCACGCAAAGACTCTCACGAACATCCGACCCCTCTCAACCATCTTCCGAGCCTCATGTAAGTCGAGCATAAGACCAACTCGTTTCCCAAGGCGCGACGCATCACGTTGGAGTTGATACGGCAAGACGGTACGTGGGAAGCCACTAAAACATCGTATTATCATAAAATCTTCTATGATCTGCAGGAGGGTAAAAGTAGTAGTCGTGGTGATAGTAAAAGCTGTGTGTTAAGGGATTACTGAGCGAGGAAGGGTGGAAATCTGTAGCAACCACCCAGATAAAAAACAAGGCGGCTGGCCCTTGATCTTCCATCTCCGTCTCAGCAGGAACCACACAGAAAGCCCCCCTCCCCGTCCTGGCTTCGAGTCTCCCCCTCGGTTGTGTGTCCCCATCCTGTTCTTGCAAGACGACGACCCTCGTCTTCTCTCCAGCTCGCCGTGCTCCTTGCTGGCTTCTGTTGATGATGGCGGAAGTATCTGTTGTTGAATATCATGAGCTGCCTACTGCATGCATGCATGTTGTTCGCCCCCTTGATGCCGGCCTCCTCTTTCACGTTGAGTATCCTCCTGATCGTACATGGCCCTTTTGAGGCCCCTTCCCGCACGAAACATCCTCAGTATCTTTCTGAGGACCGCAATAATCTCTTCTCCCCAACGATCCCCCCAGCGGATCGATGCGCACAGGACTACGCTGCTCCGGAGACTACTCCGCTCGAGCGAGATAGACCCTCAATGAACCATCCACATCTGTCGACCTCGATGCGATGAGCTTATCGTTGCCGGCCCTTTCACAAGGCTACTCAGAGTCCGTCACCACGCGAATCTTATTCTGCGTCCGCGACAACTCCAGCGCCTTGCGCGGGCCCTTGACAGAGATCGACCCCTCCACGGCGGCGGCGGCGATCGAACGGTCCTTCTTTCCGTACTTCTTGGTGACCTTGGCCGAGTCGGGCGATGCCAAGATGCTCTTGTTCGTCGTCGTCGTCGTCGTCGTAGTTTTCTTGACCGTTGTCTTCTTTCCAGCCGCTTTGCTGATGGTGTGCTTGGCGCTCTTGATGGTACCCCGGATCGTACCTTTGACGCCAGAGGCCTTGATCGCGCCCTTGCCCGCCGTCTTCGCCGAGGCCTTGCCCTTGGTCGGTGAGGCTTTCTTCGCAGCAGCAGCCGTCTTCTTGCCTGCTGCTGCTGCTGCTCCCTTGGGCGTGGCGACGATGGTCGAGTTGGACAGAATGCTGTCGGCAAGCATCAGCTGCTTGCCGTTCTTGTTGTAGACCTTGGAGGCCTTGACGAGCGTCGCCTTTCGCACCGAGACCGAGGCAACGGGCTTCTTCGCCTGAGCCGCAGAAACAGCGGCTTTCGCGTTGACCGAGATGCTATTCGCTGTCTTCTTCACAGCCGCTGCGGCCTTTGCGTTGAGAGACCGCTTCGCACCAGTAGCCTTTGCGATCTTGCGCTTCTTACTCGGGCTGTCTGCGGCCTCTCCACCGTCCAGAAGGGCCTTGAGCTTGCGCTTCCCGACCTTTGCCGCGGTCTTGATAGTCTCCTTGATGGTCTTCGCCTCGACCTTGGCCACCTTGGCCGCTTTCGGGCCCAGGACTCCACGGCAGTTCGCGCTTCCGCAGAGGCACTTCTGCACATTCTTCGCCGAGAACGGGTCGAAGTTGTAGTCGTACGTCAGCTCGTCTCCAGTCATGATGGGCTTGTCGCCCGCGAAGAGAGCCATCCTCGGTTGACCGTGCACGATCCACTTCTCCATGCGACAATTGGGATCGCACGAGTGGTTCACGAATCTGGCGATGCTGCCAGTTGTTGCGTCGATGATCATGTTTTGATCAAACGCCATGAGGTAGTAGCACTGTGAAGTAAATGTGAGTATATGCGATTTTCATACAGTGTCGCAAGATTTCGACTCACCTCGTTGTCCTTGTACTTCTCATTCATCCGCCGATCACATTCAGCCTCCGTAATGATCTCTCCGGTGTATTCCATGATGATCTGGTTGGGCTCGAAGCACCGGTTGCTGCGCACACCGTAACCACGATCCGAGGTCTTGACCACCTCCACACCAACGCGATATCGGCCGCCCTTCTTGGTGCGCTCGGTGAGATTTTGAAAGGCACGGTTTTGACAGTAGTCCTTGCCAGCATTGCAGTTTGTATCGTCGCACTCATACAACATGATGCGGTTCTGGCAGTCCTCGGCGCATCCGTCCTCGGGCTTGCAGATGCACTTCGACTGATAGTCCTTAAAGTGATCAGTCTTGCGCCAGTACGTTCCAGCATCCCCAACGAATCGATCTGGTGATCCGTGTCAGCTCAAGCACCACATATCAGACTAAGCATCATCTTACTCTTGGTCATCTTGCGCCACTCGTCAGGCTTGGGCTGCCCAGGTGGGAGTGGATTGCACACATCATATGGCAACTTGAAGTCCCGACCATTAATCAGGAGCCTCAAACCGGCAAACATGGGAAACGGCAGAGTCTTGTTGGTCTTTCCACTCGGTGCAAGCTCCGGGAGCTGCGCCAGCCTCTTCTTGTCCGCGGTGCTGAGACCCGTGGTGTAGTCTGCAGGTGCATCCTGGCCGGCATATAGACCCTTTTGCAGCCACTTCTTGACGCGCTTTGGCTTGACGGGCGCGATCGGTGTGCCCTCTTTGCTCGCCTCTGCCTCTGCCTCAGGCTTCTCCTCCTTCTCCACGGCCTTGGCGGCGTTCTTCCTCGTCTTCCTGCGGAGGAGCTCGCCGTCCTCATCCAGGTCGTTGGGGTCGATGTACTTGCCGTTGCTCCAGATCGTGTGGAGCACAGGCTTCTTCTCGATGCCGACATACTCGTTCGTGTCCTGCAGCCTCCTCAGCTCACGAGGGATGCGCGTGTCCTCGGCTGCCTTGCGGCCCTTCTTGGCCACGGGGCTAGCTGCGACGATGGTATTGCTCGTCGCAAGGGAAGAACGCGTAGCCCTACGCGTCTGAACCGCCGGCGCATCTTTCTCCTTCTTGCCCTTGTTGACAGCCTTTGCCTTGGGCGGGCCGGAGGCGGAGAGGACCCGGTTCATGTCCAGCGCGTCAAGACTGCGCTGGACAGCACCGTCTGCGCTGCCATGCGTGTCTGCGCCCAATGCATCATCGGCCGGGGCAGTCCGCCTGCGCTTCTCCCGGACCTCGTCGCCATTGGCGCGTCTCTTGCCATGTATGTAGGTGCCAGCGAGCTTGGCTAGGTTGTAGATGGGCGTACCGGTGGTCGAGCGCGAGGCACGAGCGCGTCGTGGGGTGATGTTTTCCTTCTCCTCGGACGCGGAGGGCTGGGCTTCCGGCAGGTCGGGGTGGGGGGTGCCGACCTCGACGGTCTGCTCGATCTTCTCTTCTTCGGGTGGGTCGAGAGGGGTGAGAGTCGCGGTGGTGATGTCGGGTTTCGAGGTGTCCGACGCGATGCTCGCGGCGTCGGTCATGGTGGTGGGGGGCGTGGAGCTGAAAGACGCGTGGTTGGAGAAGGCGTCGGTGGGGGCGCCGGAGAACTCGCTGTTGGCCTCTGAGGCCAGCGCAGGGAGTTCAGTCGTTTCCCGCACGGACTCGACGAGGGCGACTGCTACTCCTGGCGCTGGTACTGGCGCCGGTGCCGGTGCTGTTGCGGGTGCCGCGACCGGAAGCATTACAGGAAATGGGTCCTCGGCAGGAGCCACCTCGATAAGCGTGTCAGCCATGCTGTTGTGTGGATGAGTGAGAAAGTCCAGGGCAGACGCGACGCAGATGCGGATACGACGGCAGATGCAGTCAGGTGCGGGCGAAGGCGATGAGATTGACGCGTTCTGTTGTCGTTATTGATGCACAGTGTCGGAATTGGCCAGGTTCCAAGGTTGAGACGCGGCCAATTTGGACGGGGCGTGCGCTGGGCTGGGCTGGGCTGGGCTGGGCTGCTGTGTAAAGGGAAAGCGGAACGAGAGGCGAGAGGCCCTGGAGAGGAAAATGATGGCTCAGCTCGGGATGGAGAGGTGTGTGTCAGCCGGGTGCCAATTGCAATCAATGTCTCTGGGCCAGGTCTTGTAATGAATGGTCTGGGGCGTGCAGAGGCTAGTGCGGATCCATTCAAAGTCCAGTCCGCTCTGCTCTTAACTTTGCGTTGCGTTGCGTTGCGCTGCGCCGGGCTGGACTGCGCGGCGTCGTGTTGTGCTGCGCTGTGAGGATGTGTGTGCAAGCACGCACACGACGAGTGCCGCGGAGATGACTAAGGACCCTTCTTGCTGGAGCTGATGACCCGGCTGCGGAAGAGGGAGACTTGTCGTGTCTGACGCGGTCGGAAATTAGGGCGCCAAGAACTGTACTGACGAGAATGGGGGAGAGTGGGGGGGGGGGGGAGGGACTACTCCGGAGAGAATGTCGAATATCGAAGAGAAAAACAAGTCACGAGAAAGTCAAAGAAAGGGGCGAAGAGAGTGGGTGAGACTGGACCATCAAACAACCGGATCAGATGTGATGGTGGTGGTGGTGGTGGTGGTGGTGGTGGTGGTGGTGATGAGGTGAGGTGAGGTTGAGGGAGCGGAAAACGAAACCTCCCTTGCCGCTTGCTGGTTTGGTTGGTGCTTATTAGTTGATGATTGCTTGTCGTCGTTGTTGTTGTTGTTGTTGAGTGGGGGCGGTTTTTGACAAGGCAGGGCTGGGCAGGGTGAGATGGTCAAGGAGTTTGGGAATGGGAATTGTGCGGACCGCACGGCGAGCAGAAAACCTTCTTATATGAGTGGCTGGCAGCGGACAATGCGAGCTTCCTGCCCCTAACAAAACGCCTCACCAGATTTCTCAAGACTACATGCTCCGTACCCGACCCGAGTCTGACCCTGATCCATTCCTGCGCTGCCCCTGACGGTCCACGAGGGAGGTCAATTCTCTATAAGGTCGTCTATGGCCTCCGGCGCTTCTACGAGGCACGCCATCTTGATTTCTATAATTTTGTTGTTGCTGGTCTAAAAGTCTCTGGGGTTCATCTCCCGGCAGGATACCGCATGATGAGGTGATACTCGTCGCTTGTCCCTCTCTCCCTCCCTGCCTCTCCCTCTCCCTGTAGTGCTCCTCTCATATGTATGGGTCTTCAGCCCACCAAAACACCCTTTGGCTCCGACTCGTGCACTTGTGGATATATCGACCGTCCCCGATAACCAGGAGCACATCGTCTGCCTAGGTAGCCCCGGATCACCTACAATCCTGCCGGTGTCTTGTTGCATAGAGCCCGCGCCCGCGGCAACTCAGGCGAGGGGGGGAGAGGGGGGGGGGCGCCGCCCGGGTCGGTGAGGCTGGGCTTGTGCAAGCTGGATGGTATTGATTTTGCCAGATGCCGACGAGGTGACCCCTTCCTTCCGAGGTGCTCAACTCGACCCCTCAAAAAACCCAGTCAGGGTTGTGAAATGGAACGATACACCTCCACGCGACACGACACTCGGCCATAACTTGACGCAGAAGCCCCTGTGCCTTCTCCCACGAGACTTGTTGGGAACGGGTTGTCCCGTTATATACATCCAGTCTTCACAGGTGCTAGAGATGGGTCATGTCAATGGATCGGCATTTTGCCGTGTTGGCCGTCTCAGCTCATCCTCCTGTACCTTCTCACTGGCGCCAGGACAACACATCAGCCATGTTGGTCAGAAACCCTTTACGCACTGCGTGGGAAGGACAGTTTGTTATCTATATTGCCTCCTGAAAGATGCTGTGCCCTTTCTGTTCGCCACCTGCAGTATATCTCTCGAGTGATGTTTGCAGGCCACCGTGGCCGGCTCGGCTCTGTCTTTCAATCAGACACAGCATTGTTCTTTTTCACTCGACAACACAGTAGTCAAATGCCATACTACTTGCACCTGACCTTCTCTTCCCACGTTCGTAGGTTGAAAACCACAACTACATGCTCGCTCGAAGCATATGAAGAAGGTCACTTCGGGTGGGTTGCAGTTCCTGAGAGACGGTCTGGGTAGGTAGAATTCAACTGTGAAATAATCTGCCGTGCAATGAAAACAATACTTGAACGGAGAAGTGTTCGAAATAGTCTCTAGTATGGCACTGAAGAGATTTTTGGCAGTTTGTGGGGAGCAGGTATGAATCCGATGTAAATATAGTGGAGTGACTTCGGAGTCACGCAGGTAGCAAGTGCGATGGGCAATCAGCTAGAGGCGGCATTGCAGTCCGTGTATCAAAGCCAGCTTGGATAAATAGGCACCGTACGATGATCGGTTGATGGAGGTTGTCTGCGAACAAGGATCGACTACAGTAGCCTCTGACCCTCGCAGAGTTGTTTTTGTCTAGCTATGATCCTTTTGGTGCTGCCTGTGACGCAAGAGGACACCGGTGATGGTACTTGAGCCAGGAGATACTCAGGTCTCCTTTACGTAGGTAGATCTGTCACAGCCCCTGCCCGGCCCCTGTCAAATTATACAAACTCGGTCGTTCAGGACGAGGTATATCTCTGCATATTTCTGCTGCAATTTGCAGCAGCACTCGCACGCATGGGTAACGTAACCTTCGGGCGCTGAGCTTGGATGCTTGTCGACCGTCACCTCCAAGTTGGCCCCAGCAGACCGGCTCATACCGACTCCCGACGACGTCGCCACTGCCCACGGGGTCTGAACCGATTTTGAGTTTCACAAAACAACAGATGGTTGTATCCAGGGAAAAAAAAAATAACAATAAAAATAATATAAGACTTCTGTTGCAACAGGTCGAACCTATGCATCCGCGTGCTTCATTCTTCAGATTGGGTGAGAGGTGTGTCACCAAGAGAAGCCACCTCCAGTTCAAACGTTCATGGTGCGATTCATGAGCACATCATTACCATTTTGATGCTCAGAGGGAGTGAACCAGCCATCGCGACCACTTTGCACAATTTCTGGTTCGCATGTGATATGATGACGGGAAATTTGCGAGCCATCAGATCATTTCTTCGGCCCGGGACACAACTCCAAAAGCAGCCCGTGTGGTCACTCCACCAACTTTCTGCACACCCGCGCAGAAACCACTTGAAAATTGCATCAGGAGCTGCAATGCGACCGGGACCACTGACAAAAGTCCCCAGCTCCGTCGTTGGCTGGAGGAGCGGTTTCCCAGTGGCACATATGCACCAACACTGCAGCTCTTCACTTCCGTATCGCTAGGTATGTACTTCCTACTAGGTTCGTGTGCCATGTTTGAATTATAAGCGCCAAGTAGCACCATAGAATGTTTTGCGACTCCGATCAGCTCACTCAAAGATCACGAAAGGGTTATGAAATTCGCATGCAGCATGGGATAGATCTGTCCGAGCGGGCTTGAACTTACGGTGATAACAATGGATACCCGGCAGGTCATCTTTTTTTCTGGATGCTTTTCTTCCAGTGCATACTCAAAACCGTATGTCTCCTCGAAGGCACACTTTTTTATGCTGAAGACTCGCCTGTGTTCACAACCTTGGAAGGATGTCGCTGTTTCTTCGAACGTGCGAGTCGGAGCGTTATGCGAGCGACACATAGGTCGACTCCTCCAACAACTTACAAGTGTTGGGCCTCGACATTCTTCAATTTGAGTATGACTGTATTCTCGCGATGATCCGGGCTCAAACTGCTGCTTCTATCAACGCGGTAATGCATGTTGGACGCCTCCTACCTAAAGATCATATTCTGCTTACGAGTCCTGTGTGAGCGCGAAAAGAAGGGAGATAGTAGAACAGACGATTGCGTGTTGAGAAGCATGGGACAGTATTAGATCACAACTTACAAGGAAGGAACCTGGCCAAGAATTGCTACCCAGGTACTGATATTGAGCTTGCCACACAAATCAGTGGTCGTTTGGTGACTACCTAGGTACCTAGGTACTCATATGAGTGTCGATGTCCCTCTTCAGGCCTTCCGGCCATTGATCGATCAAGGCCTCACATCATCTCCTTGCGAATCCACTGGAACTGCGCCACCATGTGCCGCTGACTACGCTCCATGTTATCAACCTTCCTGAGAAGATCCATCTGGTGCCGCTTCTCGCTCAACTGGAGCACGACCAGGAGGGTCGACTTCTGCGACTCCATCTCCTCTATCAGCTCCGTCACATCCCCGCCGACCGGCAGCCCTCGCAACAACATCGCCAGAGCGTCCCTGACAGAGCCGCCGCGGCTGCAGATCTTGGTCAGTATATCCTCCACGCTCGCCATGACCCTCCCCCCGGGCAGGATGATGTACTCGACGTCGTCCATGGACGACATCGACACCTGCTTCAGGATCCGCAGGTAACTGCTGCAGCCGCCCAGACAGGAGCAGCAGGGCCTTCTTGTGCGTCTTGTGCCGCGCGGCGCCGCCAGGACAAGAGCGCCGCGTTGGTGGTCAGGCCCGCGATCAGCGGGTCGGCCGCCCGCGATGGCGTCCGCAGGGTCCTGGAGGCCTTCCTGTCCTGGCGCTCGAGGCGCTGCTGGAAATATGCAGTCGCAGGGCTGCTCCGTCTTGGGGGTGCCGCGTCGGGTGTGGGCGGCCGTAGTGCCTCGTATGGACTCAGGCGCGTAGGTTCTAGCTGCCGCAGTGATCTCTTTGATCTTTGTGACATACGTGAGGTCGTTTGGCCTTCGCCTGCTCGTTCTGGAAACCGACAGCCACTGTGAGGATGCAAAGTCGAAGCCTTCGTCTTGGTGGCGAGCGTGCTGGTCCGCGTCGTCTGGCCGGCGAGGATCTTCCGATCCATCAGACGCGTCTGACCTGTGTGCACTCGAGCACGCCCAGACGAGCTGCTCCTCTTCGCTGGACAGCGGTTCAAGGTTGAGCTCCTGGAGATACGCGTCGATGCGACTGGGTAGGCTGTCATCTATGGGGTCCAAAGATGCCACGGCACCCTGACTCTGTGCATCATCTGATTCCTGTACATCTGATTCCATCTGAGGGGTTTCTACAGCACCTTTTCGGCGCGGCTCAGGCAGAGCCACAGCAGCATCCGTGTCCTCATCCATAAGCGTGTTGACACGGCCAGCGAGCGTTGGCGGTTTGTCTGGCCTCGTGAGAAGTCTCTCATACACCAACTCCGCGAGGATATCGAATCTGTGAGACATTACATCGTATGCCGACGCCGAGTTCCATCCGTACTCCAGCTGCTGCGGCATGCGGTGAAGCAGGCTATTCTCTGAGACCCAAGATGGAACTTGGAGAGATAGCCGTGATATCTGCGCAGTGTTCTTGCTGACAGCGTCCCTTGGAGAGCTCACGTGAGCCAATGGCCGGACTCTGAACGACACACGTGCAGAAGGAAAGGGACGCACAGAAGCCCAAACTGGATCGTGAGCTTCACGAGGTCCAGAGCTGCGCAGCTAGACCCTGCCTGAAGCTAAGCTCGCAAGGTCCTTGGCCACCATGAACGCCCGCCCACTGCACCTTCCTCGGCGCGCTCTTGACCGACCCGCGGGCCGAGGACCTGCCCATCGACTTCCCGTAGCCCCGGATGCCCCTCTTGAACTCGTCGACCAGGGCGACCACCTTGGCCGCGTGCTCCGTCATCCTGGCGCGGGTCTCCTCGGGGATGTGCGAGATGTCGAGGGCCTTGAAGTCGTCCAGGACGGACAGGCAGCCCTGGCACTGGTCCATGGCCCGCTGGTACTCGCTCCTCGTTCGGCCCGCCCTCCTCCCCGAGGGCCAACATCGCCTTCGTCGCCCATCTCGACACCAGGGCGATGTCGCCGACGCCGAAGCCGAAGCTCATCTTGGCTGCAAGGTCGGTTCCGGGGGGGGGGGGGAGAGACTTTTGGCGGAGACAAAATCAACAGAACAAAATCCCCCATAGCAAAACCAAACGAGGCCGAGTCTCCCCAAGAATAATGGGATTACCGAGCGCTTCATGTGTAATAAGAACAACCTCCCTCGGAAGCCTGTCTTCTCGGCCAGTGGCTATGCATCATGTCGAATGGCGCCCTGTCTGCAGCCCGAAGCGCATTAGTCGGTCACACACACACACACACGCTGCTAGCCTGGGCGCCTTCACTTGCTGGAGGGGGGGCGCCGCGAAGAAGCTGCCTGGCTTGCTGAGACCCGTGGTGGTGCTCATCGCCTGATGGGGCTTCCCAATCTTGCTTTTTTCTTTCCCCAGGCCTCCAGGGGCCAGCGCAACTCTTGTGGGCGTCGGGCGTCCTCAAGTGTCAAGCCCGAAAGGGTTAAAGGTCGAGGCTGTCGGCAGAGCCATGCTGCTACAACCTACCTAGGTACTCAGTACCGAGATTGTGTAGCACGAAGACATCACTCCTGTAGTGTGGGCAGATGTATAAAAAGCAATGCAACTACGGCCCTCCGGGAATCGCCCCCAAACCGACAGTACGTCCCAGAAGAAGTGGTGTGGGTAGGTAGGTAGGTAGGTAATGTATGCGCCCTTGTCCTGCCTCCTTGCTGCATGGATTACAACCCACTCAGGTCCGCCGTGGTATCGTTGGGATGACTCCTCCTGGAGACTCTATTCTGAATCAACAGATCAATGCCTCTGCAGCGCGCGGTAACGGGTAGGCACGGAGTTGACGCCCGCGTGGCGCGGTCTGTCAAGGTGACGCGCATTGATAAAAAAAAACCTTGCCAAGCTCTCAAACCTGTGGAGAAAGTGCCAACAGGAAGCCACAAAGTCGACACCAGGCAACTTCTTCAGCTCGTGCGATGATAGCACACCGGCGTGCGATACAATGACATCTCGATCCGTTTGAGGTAGTGCCTTCGCCCGCGTGACGAGGACGCTCTATTAACTTATTACAACTATACCTTTTTTCCTCTTTCCATCTCGCTATCGCAACTTCTGCCCCGACGTGCGGCTCGCACCCAAGTCAACACCCCCACAATGAGAGAAAAGAGGAAGTCTCTCCCTTCACGCCACGCCTTCGGCTAAGCAGGTCCGCCGTCCGACGCAGTGCTTCTCTGACCACACGACCACGGAAGTCAAGGGATGAGGAGAACCTTCACCCCGGTCTCGTTGAAACTCGGGATAGAGACACAACAGAGAGAGAGACAGATTCTGGCTTTGGGATAGAGGGGTCTGTCCCTGTTTTTGTAATCACCCATAACTGCCTCGCCCGGAAGGCTTTGGGCTTCCCAGCCAGCAACAATCGATCCTGGTCATATTCAGCCTGCCCCAAAGCTGCCCGTAGTACCTGACGCCCTCCCGAGGTCTGGCCAATCCCGAGTCGTCCGGGTGAGCCGCTCGTCCCGACTGGAGCCGGAACCCATCCTCCGCTTTTCCAACGTGGATGCGAACTGTCCTCCGGAACGGCAGGCTGGACACCGCGGGGTCCCGATCGCAATGATGCGTCATCTCTTGGCCGATGCTGCGACGATGGGCAAGGAAATTATTCGGCGGCGCTGGCCGTTCCCTTCTCGAAGGGAGCCGGTCGACGTGCACCAAGCTGGGTGTGTTGGGACAGCAGCCACGACAAAAGATGCCAACGGGCCTGATGTGCTATTCCCTTGCGAAATCTACTGTCCTTCTAATGCCTGCCCCCCCCCCCCCCCCAAGAGCTCGAGCTGAGTTTCCCTCTGGCATTCTGCTCTTCAATCCTCGACGCGAAAGCCTACGCGATTTCTCCCCTAGTCGTCGCTTGTAGCCTGCCTCCGTGGGACGATGTTCTGCAAATGCTGATGCTGCTCCCCCCTCGCTTCGGGGCTCAGCGCGACCGAGGCCATCTGACTGAGGCGGTGGTGGTCGTTGTGCGCATGCTGCTGCTGCTGCTGCTGCTGCTGCTGCTGCTCCCTCAGGCCGCCGAAGTCCACGATCGGTCTCTCCCTCGGCCGACTCGCGTCAGCTTCATCCCCCCTGACGTCGTTCCCGTTGCCCACGTACCCGCCGGTCGTCGCGACACTCCTGTTCGGGATGTAGTTCGTCGACGCCGGCGCAAAGGTCCTGGTCTCGGCGGCCATGGGGGGCGCCGCCGAGGTCGCCGACGGCGGGTCAGGCGTGTACCCCCCGCTGCGGCTGGCAGCCTCGTCGCCTTCCCCGTCGCCGCCCCCATTGCTACCCCCCTCTCCCCCTCTTAGCCAAATGATCTCATCCTCGGTGACGGTCTTCCACGCGCACTTCGCGTGCTTCTTGGTACACCCCTGACACGCCGTCAGATGCTTGATACATTGGACCCTCAGCCGACGACACCTGTCGCACGGCGGTTGGACCGGCTCGCCCTTGCCAAGCTTGTCGATTCGTGCGGTGATCATGTTGCGCAGCGCCTCGGAAGGATCGTCCGGTAGGTTGGATTGGTGGTTTTGGTGCGGGTCAGACCCCGCGGCGGGAGAGGTACGGCGGCTGATGTGGACCGGCTGGAGGGACTGCCGTGCGTTGGTGGCGATCGAGGGCCCCTGCGGGATGACGGGCGTCGTAGGCAAGGACACGGAGTTTTGGTTAAAGCGCGAGGAGCCGGGTCGGGCGTGGGATGCAGAGGCGGCCGTGAACTGCAGGAGAAGATCGGCCTTGAGGTCGTACGCGGACGCAGGGCGCGACAGCTGCGCCTGCTGTGGGTGGTTGTGCGCGGTGAAGGAGGAGTGGTGGGTTGGCGGAGAATGCGTAGATGTGCGGCGGGAATTGATGGCCGCCTTGCGCCCGCTCAGGTGGTAGTTGAGCTGTCGTGCCTTGCGTGCGACCTCGTCCGCTTTCTTAATCAGGACGTGAAGCCGCTGCTCGAGGATGTCCAGGGTGAGCAGCTCCCGGTTCTCGTCTTCCTCGACAGGTAGTGGTGGAGGTAAATTGCACCTGTCAAGTGTGCCAGACACAATCATACGCCAGTCTTGTTCCGTGATCTCGACCTGACTTCCCTTGAGGTAAAACCTGCAGCAATGGCCGTACTCAGAAGGCGTAAGCGTGAATTCGGAAGGGTTGGCCTTGGCGAACTGGACGATGTCTAGCCAGCTCACTGGGGAGCTCTGACGATCTGTCTGCGTGGTGGTGATCTGGCCTTGAAATAGATTCTCCATGGCCTTGACCAGCGTGGGACCCGTCAGTTGAGCTCCCAGATTGGCAGCCAGGCTCTCGTGGCGACTGAGGACGCCCTCGTAGTCACCAACGAGACGTAGTACATCCGAGAAAGCGCCGTCATCCCCCTGGATAAGCTGCAGGTTGGCAGGGTTCTTGGCCAGATAGTTAATGTGCGCGCCATTGCCTGTGGGCTGGTCAGCAGGTGAGAGCTTGACGGCACCAGGGCCAAGCAGCCGGAGTCCTTTCCCCTTGAGAGGAGGGGGGACAGATCTCAACATACCGGACTGAGGCGGCGGAGGTTGCGGGATCCTGTCATGAGTTGACTGGCCGGTGTCTTCAGCATCGCGCTTGCGCTTGTTGGGCTGATCCACCGTCATGGGAGGGTGCTCTGGGTGCGCCATGTCGGCGGGCTGCGGCCCAGAGCACAGGACCGCCCTGAGCCAGCTCAAAATTGCAGAACGTAGCTGTCAATTGAATGGGAGGAGGGGGGACCGGGACAGCTTCTGCAGACAGTAGCCCGCATCTGCGCAGTATGCAGCGGCGGTTCGGCAGAAGCTGGACAAATTCCAAGTCGCGGTCTGGAGCGTCGGAATCAGCTTCGTCGACGGTAATACGGGGCTGGCAGCGGGACCGAAGTGCCAACTCGATGGGGCTGTCGTAGCGGACGATGGTGCATAGGAGAGCGTGTGCCGAAAGTCGACGTTTTGTCCGAGCTGCTTGGCGACGGAGAAATGAGCACGGGTCGCATACGAGGAGGACTAGGCTGGTTGCACCGGTGGTGCGAAATCGTGACGGCGCAATGGCCCCCGGGGTCGAGAAGATGTTGTTCCAGGATGCAGGCCCCAGTGTCCACTCTCTGCGGCTTGAGGAGGTGGACGGAAACGTGGGAGGATTTCAGGAGCACCCGCTTCCTTGGCGCGGGCCACCGGGAGAGGTGTCGTCGTCGCTGTGGTGGTTGTATTTGTGGGTGGAAAGTGTGAGGCGGAGCGAGATCCGGTTCGAAGAGATCGTGGGAATCGTCCAGGCTGGAATTGGTGAGGTTCGGCTCGGGGCTTCGGCGCAAAAGAAGGAAACCTGGGAGACGGGATCTACAAAAGGTGGAAAGCCACCGTTGGGGACGCGGAAATATACAGATCCAGAGAGAGACGGCGCCAAGAGTTCGAGCTCGCTAGGGAGTGAGTAGTCATAGTTCCTGTTCTGTGCGCTGTCCTCTCGGGGCCCCTCACAGATCTCGTGGCCCTGGCTGCTCTCGCTTGCGGCGCGCTGGGGGACGAGGTGGATTGGGTATGGTGTTGGCCCAGCCGGTATCCTGGGCTGCAGGAAGCGTTGAGCTGTTGACAGCTTCGAGACGATCAAAGATCGGGACTGGTAGGTGATATGTTATGTTACCAAGCCAGGCGACATGGATATGGGAGGCAAAGGGCACTCGACAGGCAGACTGAGCAAGCACAATCGAGGTGGTGGGAAAGAGGCGAATGTCGCATGTGGGGTAAAGTGGGTACGGGTGTACAAGTACATTGGAAATAATGTACCACGGCTAATATTGGTCGATAAGAAATGTCCTGTACTATTGTTCCTTTCAAGATCCGGCGGAGGGATGGACAGTCTTGTACAAGTTCGGCATTGAGGCAGAAGGAGGAAGGACGAGCAAGCACTGACGACAATCCGAGTGAATGGGGAAAGGTAAGAGGGCGGGAAGCGAGAAGAAGAAAGAGGAAAGAAATTAATCAACGAAAAAGATTGCAAGTCCCAGAGTTGTATACATGTCTTGGCTGTGATTGCTTCGTACCAAATGGGAGTGACTGTATCGTCATGATCTGCGTGCGTAATTGCATCTCGACTTCACATTTCACACCTTCCGCGTCCCCGCGTCAACGGTCGGCTCTCTCATCTCCCCGGGCTGCAGCCTTCCTTCCCATCGCAAGCAATCTGCAAACCTCCCAAGGCGGTTGTCAAAACTCACTGTGGCTGAACTCTCTGAATGCGGGATGTGACAGGCATTGTATTGTACGAGCGACAAAGCGATTACACGGCCCTCCCAAAACCCAGCCTTGTGTACAAAATTTCGTACTGCTGCTACACGTTGCACATTGTGCAGAACGAACGAAAAGCCCTGGCAGCCAAGAGTCCGCCCAGCGCAGTACCAGCGTTTTGGATTGAGGTCAGTCGGGCGAAAGCGCCGCTCCGCTGGGAAGAGGGAGCGGACATATTGAAGGCTGGGAGCCCCTGGCCGAGAAGGTACCGGAGTACAGAGGTACCAAAGTATCTCCAGCACCTTGTGTGTGCAAGGTACCAGAGTTTTATTATGGCCATCTACCCCAAAAGGTCCAAGCCCCCCCCCTCCTGCTCACTGTGGCCAAACATCAAAACTCAGAATCATACGATCTTCTCGCCTGATGTGTGCGAGATGGGAAGGGCTGCCGGCAGTCTCCTACAAAGATGCAGCCTCTGGCCTGCTTCTTCTTCTTCGATGCTGGTGAGGCCGTCGTCGACCTCGAGATCGACAAGCCTGTATCCGTCGCGTCTGCTGTGCAGGATGACGGTAAAATCAGACCATTCGGGGCCCCCATCGGCAGGGCTCCCTTGGCCACGACCCATGCTGCTCAGGGATCGCGCCCGGGCGGAAATGCATGCCGTGCCTCTCCGCTCCGTCCCAATGGGTCTGGGTCTTGAAGTTTTGCTGCGTGGGAGACGGACGTTTTGCCACGGGCAGCGTCGCAAGAGATGGCAAGCTGGCTGGCTGGCAAGCTGGACGACAGGAACACAACTTTTGACCCTCGACGGCATCAGTTCCAGCGTTGCTTTCTTTGTCACAATCAGGCGATGCCATCGTCCAGCATCTGCACCTTGGGGGCCTTTCTGTAATAGTCCTTTGGGCGCTAGATCGGCGTCAGGTTTTTCCGGATGTACTCTACCCATGCTATCGCAGAGTACATTAATCTGGGTTTGCCTTTGACGTAAGGCTTTGTAGCCCTGATATCTAGCAGTACGCATACCATGGGCCAAACCTAGGCCCGAGTGCAGGTACCGGAGGATTTGAGCTGGGATAACAGGCATTGATTGGTCACACCCCCTGTTGTGTACAGATTGACGCCGATTTAGCGCCCGAAGGGATACTCGTTTCTGCCATCCCATCCGCGTTTCCGGATCCAGATCTCGAATTGCCCATCTTTTGCGTCCGCTGGCGAATTCCATGTACGGGTAGCTTCGAGGGAGGGAATCCCCAAAGTGCAACACTCGGAACATGGGCCTTCCTTGCCTCGGGCGATGGTGCAGTCTGGTTTCGGTGCCTGAGAAGCAGAAGCTCGGTTGGCTAATCTCGCGGACTGACTGGCAGTCCCACCGCAGATAAATCCGGCCAACCTCCAATTCAGCTAAGCCCACTCAAAAGCTCCAACTACTGTCTGAAATTCATTTTAAAAGTTTGAAAAAAGATACCATCGTAGAGAGCTGTTTCCAACGAGTAGATTGATATATAAAAAATCTCCATACATAGTGTGGTGGAAATTTCTTGCTCTGGTGGAAAAGTAGTGATGGGTTAGAGGTTGGCCGGATTTTTCTGCCGTGGGAATGACTGGGGTGAGGCAGAACGCCCCAGATATATATCAAATCCCGGAGCAGACCCCGAGCTGCTATACACACAGTACACGGAGCTTTTTAGTCAGCATCCGGCCGGCTTACGAGTTGCACATACGACAGGGTATCTGATGGACAGTGATGATTGCATACGGAGTGATTGCAAGATTGTCCCATTCGGAACATACCATCGTTCTTTCCCGTCCTCCTTTCCGCACTTTGCTCCGCTGCCGGTATGAACTCTCACATCTCAAGCAGGAGCCGGGTCGGACAGTCGGCAGTGTCGGGTCAGCCTTGAGGTGTAAGTTTCTGTTTCCTTATTGTACTGAACTGAGGAAGTACATGATAGCCGAGGTCGACGCCCCCGAATTGAGCCCGAGTTCGGGTCCGAAGGAAGTATGCCCCACTCGCCGAGGAGAATTGAGTGACTGGCTACCACAGAACTCCAAACTCTTATCATAAACAATTTAAGATTAACCTCTTTCCAGAATCCTGGAAGTGTTCCGTCACCGAACTCTGCATCATATGATTTCTGGCTTTGGCTGCAACCCTGTCCCCGGAGAACCCTTATGACGTACATATGCCCCCCGAAAGCTTGTTACCCATCTGCATAACTCCAACTTTTTGGAGGGAAGATCAAAAAGAACAAAAAGAGAGAGAGAAAAAAGTAAAATAACAAATTAGAGTTGACATCTGGGGCGCCGAACGCGCCAAAACATGCATGCGGCCCGTCGTGAGGGCGAGGTTGCCGGGTCAGAGACTATCCCTACTGCTGATGATATAGTTTCGCGACGAGGCATTGTGATGTGCTTCACAAAAAGGGGAAAAAAAGAAGAAGAAGAAAGCTGTCTCTTTTGTCACCGTGCAACAAGGCCGGGCAAGGTCACTGCCGGCACAGCCTTAGGAGAGACAGTCAGTTGAGTTGCATTGTTGGCTACGGTGTCCTGGCTATCTTTTCTGCGCATTCTGCATTTCTCGCGGGAGCAGCACTCATGGCTTTTCCCAGCTCGGTCCCGATATGGAAGCGCATTGATCCGATGCTACAGTACGCGACAATGCTCATCCGTTCGGGTCGTCATCATGACATCCGCCCGTCGGCACCTGAGGGCTTTTGCCACGTCTCGAGATCGGGGACGAGGCGTTGGTTGGGTATCAAATATCGTCAGATCTGAACGTAGACACAGGCTCCCGCAAAGGGGAAGAGAGCCCGTGGTCGCCACTGCCGAGTCCAGCAGATCTCAGCTGAAGCAAACAGGAAAATGCGAGTCAACATCCATGCGCCGCTCACGGCGGTTTCTGACCCATGGTACTCGGTACTGCACGTCGTAGTGCGATGCCTCCTTTTTCCGGGAACATTGCAAAAGACTGGTCCTACATAGTAGTAGTACCTTTGTCACAGATGTGAGGCTCTGTCTGCGGCCCCACCCGCCCAGCCCGCCGCAAGCTCAAACGCTAGCCAAGCCAAGTACCTCCGTACCGCGCTGCCCCACAACGGTCTGGCCGGGCCAGGCCAGAGCAGCGACAAGCAAGCTCCAAGGTGAGCAGTCCAGACCAGGCTGCTTTTCGAGACACACACGCGCACGCACACTTGGGACGCACACTCACACACGCGCGCCCGCCTCGTTTCTCCCGACGTTTCCCTCGACGGCACATCAAACGCGGCCACCAAACACCACCCTTAATCTCTCTCTAACGAACCTTTTTTCCTTAATCCCTCTTTTGTTTCGCCACCCTACCTACCTTCTCCGCATACACGCGTACCGCCGTCGTACCATGGCAGACAGCACCCGCGGACACCGCGGCGGCGGCAGGGGAGGGGGAGGCAACTTCCGGGGCCGCGGAGGCGGAGGCGGCGGTCACCACCGTGGGGGCCGAGGCGGAGGAGGAGGAGCTGGTGGAGGAGGACACCACCACCACGGCGAGAGCGGCGAGCGCGGGGAGAGGCCGAAGAAGGAGAACATCCTGGACCTGTCCAAGTACCAGGACAAGGAGATACGGGTCAAGTTCGCGGGCGGTCGAGAAGGTTCGTCGCAAAAGAGACAGAACAGGCCACTGGGCTAGCCTGTCTTTGTTGGAAGACTGGGGCCAAAGAAAAGTCAACAGAAGCGAGGCTAACTTGTGTGTTTCCCGCACCACACAGTCACCGGCACCCTCAAGGGCTACGACCCCCTCATGAACCTCGTCCTCGACGAGGTCAAGGAGACGATGCGCGACGACGCCGGCAGCGAGACGACGCGCCCGCTGGGCCTGACCGTCGCCCGGGGCACCATGATCGTGCTCATCAGCCCCATGGACGGGAGCGAGGAGATTGCGAACCCGTTCGCGCCGGCCGAGGAGGACTGAAAACGTCGCCGCCGCCGCCCTCCCGGTCTGGTAGCTTAGCAGGAAACAATCAAAGGGGGACGAAATCGAGAGACCAGGGTGGGTGTCTACTCTTGTGTGCCTGATGAGGCAAAAGAAAGGGTGCAAAGGAGGTTGTGTGGGAAGAGGCATCTGAAGAGGCGTCAGCATATTATCGCGGATCAGGCGCAATGGCAAGGAATGGGCCCAATACAGCATCTCTGGGCTGAAAACAAAAACCGGTGCATCATCCCACGGGATTCGTCGTTGGTGCGCAGCATCAGCACCCTGTGGATGCGGACCACGAGTGGTTAGGGGGAGCCCCAAAAGACGACGGCGTCGCTACGGAGCCAGGCTTGTCAACACGCGGATAGATACCCAAACAAAAACAAAAACACAAGAGTCAACCCGCCAAATCGCGATGATGCAGACGCACATCTCTGGCTTCATATCTACGCTGAAAAAGTCAAGCCGCAGCTTGTCAATGCACATCATACGAGTAGCCCTGCGCTGGGTCTACGCTGCGTAGACGGCCCAATGATTTGTCATGTAGGACTCACAGCAATCCAATCTGCTTCACAAGGTACAAGACAATCTCAGAATATTTTTGAAGCAGTTGTATTTCAAGTAGACAGCAAGGCCGAGAAGCATAATTGACCTTGGCCCCCAAAGTGTGGCCGATGGGAGGCGAGACAGCAGTAGAAACCACGAATAGATGCGTCATGGCCTCTTCCGTCCATTCTATGAGAGGACGAACAAGTTTGAGGCATCCGGCCCTGATGGCCCGATTTCTTTTCCTTCCATACCGCGCCAAAGGTTTTCATCTTGCCACTACCAAATCTCTGCATCAAAGTGAGGTGAGATATGAGATATTGGTATCGTACAACCATCGCCCAGAACACCGGGCTGCCCTGTCAAATGTAGCAAAATGCAGATCCCTGCCGAACCGAGAGGACAAGCCTAGCGGCTGCTGGCCTCCTTCTTCTCACTGGCCGGCTTGGGCTGCTTTGCCCGCGCCTCGTGACCACCCTCCACGCTCTCTTTTGCGGGCGGGATAGACTCGTCCCGCTCACCTCGCTCCTTGATCGTTTTCGAGTCGACACCTTCAACATCAGGGTGTGGAGGCGCGACACCGGCCTTGGCGAGCTCCTCCGCATCGGCAGGGACCTCCACCTCGTTTCCTTCGGCGTCAAGCGTTCGGGTGCGAGTCTCGTATCGCGTCTTGAATTCGACCTTGCCCTCGAGCGACTTGACCTGCTCCTCATCGAGGATATTGCCGTTCTGGTCGCGGTACTCGATGCGCTCCTCACGCTTCACGAGACGCTGTCCAGGCGGTATGGGCGCGCCACTGATACCTGCATTTTTGAAAAATTCGTCTGCATCATGAAGGGGCTCCTGTGCGTCGTCTCCAGCGTCAAGAACAACATCTTCCTCTACCTCCGCTGGAGCTTCCGATATCACGGGCGCGTCGGTCGGTACCACGGACGCTCTGGGAGTGCCACTGTACAGGTCATACTGTTCCAGTACACAGTTAGCCACTGCAGGAAGAACTGGTGAAAAACAAAGAAAGAAAAAATTAAGAAGAAAGAAAATGTTGGTAGAGCTACTTTTGCGTCTATGCTGGCTGTAAAGGCTCAGTCGAGCGCCCCCTTGCCGTCTATAGGACTTCTAGGTTCGCAGGATCCGCACAGAGAAGCGTACGCCATGAATGGCGACGCGACAGCCACTCTACCAGCACTTGCTTGAGAGAACTCCGCCTTTCTTTCCGCATGACTATTGCCGTTGCCTCTGTGGCAATTTTCTGGAGGGAATCAATTCAGAAGCGAAGTTACTTACGTTGCTGTAGAACGTGTTGCAGTCGAAGTCCCATGTGTCGAACAGCTTGACACGCTTGCACTCGTCCCTAGTCCATACATTACCGTATGCAAGGGGTGCATACAGCATGAAAACCGCAGCCGAAATGACCAGGAAACTGACCGTCGCGGTCTTGTTGATGATTGGGTTCTCGCGGACGACGGCGATCGGAGCTCGAGCTGTCATGAAGTCGAAGAACTGGCACAGCGCGATGATGGCAAAGACCAGTGCCGGAAAGTAGTGGTGGAGGAAAAGTTGACGCTGCATCAAGAAGAATGGAAAGTAGTGGAGAGCCCAGCCCAGAACAGACATGCCTAGCTCGTAATCGAAACGCTTGAAGGTCGTGTTGGCGTAGTCATTGCAGCTGCGTTGCCATCGCAGGACGGCGACACCCTTGAACAGGACGTAGATGACGATGGCCAGAGTGGACGTCCACCAGATGATCGGGTTGCCGATGAGGTAAACCTGCCGATGGTCCTTGCCCCAGAAGTTGATACCTCGTCGCAGGATGGGCCACGAGTCAGGTCTCGAGTCCCAGGCGTGGGATTCGACCAGACCTGCGTTGGTCTTCCACATAACCACCTGCAGTTCCAGAAACTTGCCGAAGAAGCCGGGGTTTTCGTAATTGACCTTCTCAGAATCGGCGCCCAACATGGGATGCTCGTTGGACTCGATATACCACAGGCTGTTCGGAAGCGTACCGCCACGGGCGCATGTGACCTCTTGCTGCTCAGAAGCCCACTCAGGCAACTTGACCTTGTGAGAGAACAAGACGCAGCCGGTCATGATGTGGACCAGCTTGAACTTGGTCTCAATGGTGCGCAGTCGTTCCTGTGCTGGCCCGGCCTTTGACTGTTTGCCGACAATTTCAACACGGAAATAATCGTTGGCATCACCCTCGAAACCTTCGTAACCGTAGGCGGAGACCTCGTTCTGCCAATCAGCCTCAGTGACAGGCGGTCGAACATCGTGGGAGTGAACGCGGCGGTGCGTAGAGGTGTGGTACATGCGGATAACGTCGCCATCCTTGACGTAGGCGGGTTCGTCCAGTTTATCCCAGGCGTCAGTGCCATTGATGGGTTCGCCATTGATGTCTAGAGGTTGCGTTTGATTTTCCAGCAGCCAGATGTTGTTGTCATCCTTGTGAGGATACAGGGTAATCTGTTGCTGCTTGCTTCCAGTCGGGTACATGAGAGGATGCGAGTGGAGGTAGCCACCCTGGGTGTTGACGTGACGAATGGTGACCCTGCTGCCCATGAGAACGTCGACAGGGACGTCTTGCATGCCTTTGGAATTCAACGTCGATTGGAATTCGGAGCTCATGAATCCATCACCCTCGCCAGGATTGACGAGGCAGGTGAAGTGGATGGCGAACATTGCCAGGTAGAAAGTAAATGGGATCACGATCAGGCAAAATACGCGGGCCATGAAATGTTTCATGAAGACGCGCTGGAACCACAGGTTAGTAATTGTTCTCGAGAGGCTGTTACTGCAAGGAGTCTCACCAGCGTGACTGTCCTAGTGTCGCCGAGCAAGACCCAGAGCTGAACTAGGGTCAAGGATCCGACCCAAGCAATTGTGAAGAGGCCAACCCATTTGATGCTGAAAGTGATACCCAGACCAAGACCCGTCATGACCAGCCAGAACCACCAGCTTGCCTGAAATGCCTTGGTCGGCCCCAGTTCGTGCTGGTTGCTAAAGGACATGAACGACATGGCCGTGAAGGCTGTGGCCAGCACGAGAGGCGAGTCAAGCAGAATCAAGCGGGCTTGGGTGAGCAACCCATTCTCTGCAAATTGATATGTTAGCGCATGCTCCTCAGCAACCGGGAGAGAGCACCACTTACCGAAAATGATGAGACCAGCTCCCATGGCAGCGGTGAAGGTACGGCATCCAGCAGCCTTGAGGGTCAAGAACATGGTCGGCACAAGGAGGGTACCGCAGATGGCGGGAAACATGCGCATGGCCACGTAAGGAACACCGGGCTCGACATAGTCCATTCCAATCTCCTTAAAGTCGAAGTCGCCATTGAAGCCCGCGAGCCAACCGAAGAGTGTAATGAGGAGCTTGGCAAGAGGAGGGTGGACATCCATAAAGAACTTGCCCTTGATGTATTTCGAAGCGAAGCCACCGAAGCTGTAGCAAGACATCTGTTAGCCCAGGTCGAGCTAGTCAATGGGGTACAGGGGAGCACTTACTGGACCTCGTCGAAGACAACACTGTCAGGCTGGTAGATGCGGAAGAGTCGAACCAGGGCGCCCAAGATGGTTACACCGATCATGACCTGGTAGTCCGAGACAGGGAGAAGGAAGACGTCGTTGTCCTCGACGCCCTCAGAAGTGTAGTCATCTTGGTGTTCACTCGCCTTGCCGTTGGGTCGAACACCCAAGGCTTGCGCCTTCTCGCCAGCTGGGCGAGCCATGCTGTCGGATGGAGCTGGCAGGTTTTCGCGTCGCGCTGGAGGCAATCGGGCGAGGGAAGCTTTCGGGGATGAGTTCTCAGGAGCTTCGTGTGCGGTGGAAGCTCCAGAAGGCACGCGCGGGAAGTGGTCGGCAGATGAAGAAGGGGACGAACGAGTGTCAGGAAGAGAAGTGGGTCATTAAAGGTGGTCTTAATCAGGTGAAGTGGCCGTCGAAATGATGAATCGAAGACGGGGTGGAAGGGTTGCCCAGGAAATACAGCCTGGGACGAGAGACCTTTGCAGAAGTCGTCGTGCCTGTCGCCGTTACTGACAGAGCAGTATGGATGGCCTCTTCTGGTTGTGGATGAAGAGGAAATCTGCGAAAAGGGGCGCAAATAATTGCGGCGTGGACGACGAAAGTTCAAGAGGCCACTTTACTTTGTACGAATCGGGCGTATGATGCTAGTCCGCGAGCTGGGGAGCTGCTGGCAAGGGATGGGGATGGGGCAGTTGGGGCTGAGGAGCATGCTAAAAAAGTGGCAGGCAGGGGGGCAGGGGTGTAATTCTACGGTTCTGGACCCCCCTGGCTCCGATCTTTTTGAACATCAGTCACTACCTATACACGGACGTCTCCCTGGTTATTGGCTTTCTCGCTTACCCTTCTTGACGTTCTACAATCTGCCTTTCGGAGGATACACTTTTTTTTGTTTCTAGCCTGTGTAGCTTGGCAGCTGTCAGGATGGACATTAGATGAACCGAGCTTGTCGCCGATCAACGCTTGCATGCGGTCCGTCAGTAAGTGGGATATGCATAGTACCATATCCTATGCTTGCTTCAGGTTTCGACCAGCTGGGAGCTCGGACAACAGAATAGGAGGAGGCGCACAAAATACGTGGCAACCTCCCTACCTCCCCATACACGACATAGTTTGGGATGACTTGTTCTGGGATGGACCTCCTGTAGAATTCACAGTCTCCTATCCTCAACA
This sequence comes from Dendrostoma leiphaemia, assembly GCA_026120015.1. Taxonomy (NCBI): domain Eukaryota; kingdom Fungi; phylum Ascomycota; class Sordariomycetes; order Diaporthales; family Erythrogloeaceae; genus Dendrostoma; species Dendrostoma leiphaemia. Next base: position 3,662 of record JALRMF010000031.1, on the reverse strand, counting down.
CATCTCTACTTTTGGTTACTACCTGCCCAGATGTACCTGTACCCCAATTTGCTTCTTGATGCTCGCGTATGTTGAGAGCCGATTTGTCGTTGTACAATCCAATACATGCAGTAAAATATGTGGCAGCTCGTTATACAATAGATTGTTTGCTGGATGCCGACAGCCGGAACATTAAGCGCACATCGACCTTAGAAACAATGGCGCTCTCACGTTGACTCTATTACTTCAAGTCAGTGAAACCGTGCAATTTACTTGACCATGTGTTTGAGACGTTGTGCCGCGTGTCACATGCTCCATACTATGCGTGAGGGCCCCCGGTGATTTTGACCCGGTTCATTTAGGTCAGTCTTCGTATCGCGCACTGCGCAATGCCTGACTGCCTGCTTTGGTACGAGGCTTGCCGGCCGGAAATCCCTGCACCAGCCCAAACATTGACTTGAGCTTGACTTTCAACCGCTCACCCTCCTCGTACTCTTCAACATCACATCCAACACCCACCCACCGCACACCACACCGAGCCATGGCGACCACCAATGGCGACGCTGCATCGGCAGCAGCCGCCGAGCTCGAGAAGATCAAGCCGCCCTCTGGCATGATCATCCCACCGCCTGGCGAGATCCGCGAGGCCATCGAGAAGACCGCCGGCTTCGTAGCCCGCCGTGGAGTAAGTTTCGAGGAACGAATCCGCGAGAGCCATGGAGCCAACCCCAAGTTTAGCTTCTTGATGAGCCAATCCGACCCGTATAATCCCTACTACGAATGGCGCAAGGAAGAGTACAAGGCCGGGCACGTCACCGCCGTCGCCGCCGGTCGCGTCGGAGAGGCTGGCGGCGCGCCGGCCAAGGAGGAGCCAAAGGGACCACCGAAGCCGCCTGACTTCCAGTTCTCGGCGCGAATGCCACGTATCAACCAGAAAGATCTGGAGATGCTGCGATTGACAGCGTTGTTTGTTGCAAGGAACGGGCGCCAGTTTATGACCACGCTGGCGCAGCGTGAGGCTGGCAACCCGCAGTTTCAATTTCTCATTCAGAATCACACCTTTCACAACTACTTCCAGCATATGATCGACCAGTACTCCATATTACTACGAGAGACCGGCACGGGAGAAGGCACGAAGGCTCAGCAGGAGCGCATGGAGCAGCTGCAGAAGACGGTCGATGACAAATATCACGTGCTTGCGCGAGCCAAACAGCGAGCCGAATGGGCCAGGCACCAGGAAGCCGAGAGAATCAGGAAAGAGGAGGAAGAGGAGGAGCAGAAGCTAGAGTTTGCACGGATCGACTGGAACGACTTCGTGGTAGTCGAGACGATCGTGTTCACGGAGGCCGACGACCAGGCTAATCTACCGCCCCCAACGACGCTCAACGATCTGCAATACGCTTCGCTCGAGGAGAAGAACAAGGCTTCGATCAGTACAAACCTTCGTCTCGAGGAGGCCTTCCCATTCGACGATGCTCCCACACCCGCAGCTCAACAGACCCTGCCTGTGCATCCGTCTCCTGCACAGACACCACAACAGTACCAACCGACCATGCCACCGCCTGCACACACACCCACCCCACCGGGAGCTGGAAGAGGGAGGCCTGGGGAAGACGAGGAAGCCCAAAGGATCGCGGAGCGGGAGCAGGCCAGGGTGCGGATGCAACAAGCTCAAGCGGAGGCCAGAGGGGGAGTCGGACCTGTCAAGATCAGAGATGCCCCGGTGCCAAGAGCTGCGGCACGAAACAAGGCTGGGCAACAGATGGCCATCTGCCCGAACTGCAACCAGCAGGTGCCGTACAACGAGCTGCAGGAGCACATGCGTATCGAGCTGCTGGATCCGAGGTGGAAGGAGCAGAAAGCGAAGGCGGAATCGCGATATGCCACGACAAATCTATCGACGGCGGATGTGGCAAACAACCTCAAGCGCTTTGCCAGCCAGCGGAGCGATGTCTTCGACGCTACTGGAATGCCTGTATCTGAAGAAGAGGCCGCTCGGAGGAAGAAGATCGCGGTCAATTCCTTCGATGGAAACCCGGAGGGCAAGAGCCAGACTCACGCGGCCCACCTGCAGTCGGTCAACGTTGAGGAGCAGATCAGGGCCATTCATCAGAAGTTTGCGGGTGAAAAGAGATGAGCAGATCTCGTATGCGTGATGGTCACGGAGAAGATCGACCGAGCCCTTCAGCCACGAACTGGGCCGAAGATCAGCCACTCGAGGGCCCAGGACGAGGCCGTCGAGATATGCTGACACAAGCAAGATTAGACGTGGAATGGGGCAGGAGTGGCAGCACAGGTGAGGAAACTGATTGCTTATTGTTTCCATTCAAATCGAGGCTTATACCAACCGTAATGACAGATTGCCGTCACAAACAATGCCTGCATCACTTGTAAGATTGTGTGAGGAATCGAAGGGGCAACCAATCCCCCAAGCTGTGTGCCAGCGCTCTGATATGATACGCACCTGGACCGAGTACTCCCTGGCTTCACTTGGTCTTCCAGGCCTGGGAAGTCATATTTGGGATCATCATTCTTCTTGGATATGGTGGATATGGTAGAGGGTTATGAAATGACAGTCCGCTCGGCGCCTGCCGGGTGTAACGCTTGCGCGTCCGCTCTACTGGGAACATGCCCTCCAGCCTCGTGTCCGCCTAGCACTTACCCATGACTGCTGAGGTCCATCTATGTATAGCCGTTTGTGTAGAACACATTTATGTTCCGGCAGGTCCATTCGTTAGGAAAAATACAATACATTATCTATAAGTAAAATATCAGGTTGCTTAGATCCTATTGCTAGCCTTAATCTAGTGGCTATTTTAAATATGCTAAGCTGTCTATTGTATAGAAAAATAATCTAAAAGTATAATAATAATAATTAATAAAGTAATGCTTAAAGGCAAAGCATTTTTTTTATATATAAACCTTTAAATACTTATAATATAAAATAATTGCTTAGCTTAACTAATATATAATAAAAAGAACTTTTTATATTATAACCTTTAAAATAAAATATATAGCAAAACTATTATTTATTTATAAAAAAATTTATCTTTAATTTTAATTTTTTTCTCTTTTCTTTTTCTTTAACATAATTATACACTAAGCGATATAGAACACCAAGCAACACGCTTTTCACTATACCCACCCCTTAGATTAATTAAAACTCTATATAAACGCTGTAAATTAATTAAAACTACTTAGAATCATCATTATTATCTACTTCCTTAGCTTTTAGATATATTTGCACATTATAGCCAGCCTTGCAATAGATTTTATAATATCTGCCACCTACCTACTTGCGTTTTAATAAATTACTATTTTTACTCTCTTTCTTTGATTACTTATCTATTATACCTTTCTTTGCTAAAAGTCTTTTTACATTTCGTTTAATAAAGCCCCCTCTATCTTATAATTAAGTTTTTTTAGCTTTATAGCGCTTACTAAATGCTTTATTTGCCTTATAAAAAGTTTAATTCTTTAATTATATAAGGGTAATCTAGTAAGCAATTGCCTATATAGCTTTAAAAAGCTAATTAATAGCCTTTAAAATTAATATTAGAAAATTATTTTAATAAGTAAAGATTTAACTTTTAATAAAATTAGTTTATAATTTAGCCTTAGTAAAGTTATATAGCGTTTAAGAAACTTATTAGTTTAATAATTATAAAAAAGTTTACAGCAGT